>CM052549.1:81730598-81785885 GCA_028533065.1 Trachops cirrhosus
AGCCCCCTCCCGGGGTTACTTACTGTGTCTGGGTCCGCAAACATCCCAGAGAGGGTGGGGACCCGGCACAAACTGTTCAGCTCCTTGAAAACAAGATGCAACCGGGAACTTCTGGCAACATTTTAGCAACATCTAAATCCATTACTGGCCAGTGATTCCTCCCTCCTTCCCTTTGCGGTGGGCTTTCCAGGCAGGACTCCTTTGTAGCATTTGTTAGCCCTCAGTAGGGTTAGGGCTGCGGACACGGGGAAGACACAGCACTTCCCTTTCTGAACAACCCTTCCGATCAGGGCGCCTCTCTGCCCTTGGGCTCGGCGATTCCTGAGGCCCAGGAGGATTCTTTGTCCTCGTACGACCCCTGGGGACCACCGGGTCTGCGTGTGGTAGGACAGTGATACAAGTGAGGGGAGGAAATCAGCGAAGGAGATAAAAAAAAAAGAACAGACTCGGTTTTACTTATTTTAATCTGCATTTATTCTTATGTGCGTCACGGCGACCTTCTCATTCAGTTATTTCCATTTCTAACGAGCAATCAGCAAATTAGTGCATTGATTTTTCTGTTTGTTCTTCAGGGTGGAAACCTGATCACTTATCTGAATGGTTTCAGATTGTAGCCTAGTGGCTGTGACGGCTGTAAGGAGTTATTACGTTTGACGCTGTCCTCAGCCGGGCCTGATGGAGAGTGTATGTAACTCGGTGTGTCCGGGCCAGCACGCCAGTTCTGTGAGGCCCCTGAGGTGCCCGCCCGAGCCTTTGTGTCCACACCCCAAGGTGCTGCACCTGCCAGGCCCTCCACCCAGCTCCTCCGCGGCACCCAGCCTCGGCCACTCCCTCACCCGAACTCATCGCCGCCTCCCCGTGGCAAGTCCCCGTCTCTTCAGTGGCTGGAGTCACCAAGCTGGCGTTCTTGTCCCCCCTGCCTTCCTTGCCCCCAACTTGACACACAGCCTTGAGACCACAGACTCATCTCCTCCTCTCCATGCCCCCCAGCCTGTCCCACCTGGGTCCCTGCCTCACCTCCCTCCCCAAATCTACCCCTGTGCCAGAATGTTCTCCGTTCTGCCACTGGAGGATCTTGTCCTTGCTCCTGTGTGAAATCTTCCCCGAGCTGCCTGGCGCTGGACAGAGTCTGAACTCCTTAACCCTTCCCGGGGGGCTCTCCCTGCCGTCTCCCCCTCCCTGGCTGAGGACCCGAACGTCCCAGAGCCTGTGCCACCCCAGTGCCTTTGTACTCTCTGTCCCTTCGTCCAGAACACACTCGGTCCCACCCCTGCCCCCAACCCCGACCTCCTTTGCCTGGGGGAAGCCTCCCTGCCTTCCCTCAGAGGAAGGTTTTCGAGGAGGCCTCCCCGAGTTCAGGAAACGCCCCAGATCCTCACCCAGGACCAGGCTGGGCCGGCCCTGCTGAGGGCCTCCCGGTCGCTACCATATCCGCAGCCCGTAGTGTGACCTTGACCTTCGGGGAGCACAGAGTGAGTGCCAGCAGCTGCAGGAGGGGCTCGTTTGCGGCGAATCGCTGACCCCCGGTGAAAATCTGCCGCCTTTTCGAACGGAAGCGCAAACCCCAGGCTCCCGCACTTTCCTGCGTTTCCGGCCACCGCGGAAGCTGGCGACTCACCGCCTGCTACCAGGGCTTGTGCCCTCCCTCCCTTAACCTCACCCTTTCAGACACCGAGTGAGTCACGGCCGCCTGTCACCTCATTCGAGCTCAGGCTCGGTGCAATTCCCAGAAACTTGCAGAGTTAAAAAAAAATTACTGTCACACGTGCGTGCATTTACTTGATTAGCCTAATTCTCTCCACAGCCCACAGCTCACATTCCGTCAGGTTCACTGAGAGATGTGGCCCTCGGGTCACCGACGTGTCCTCTGAAGCCACTCTCTTCCCTATAAATCTGACCCCCGGGACCAGCTCCCTGGTGGGCATGCCTAGTGGGTCCCGTCCTTTAAATGTCCTGGGTCGCTGCATGACGAGATTAGTTGACTCCAAAACGTTCCCACCAAAAGGCACAGCGTCAGAAGAGCATAAATAACCCCTCAATGGGGCAGTGAGGCGGCTGCTCCAGACAGATGGGTCGCAGACCCTCCTCTGCGGCCACGTGGCCGTCACCGCCACCCGAGTCCCTGTCCAGTCAAATCTGAACAAGAAATCGGCCCAGCGAGCAGCTGGTCGCCCTGCCTCCCCCGTCCTGTGACAGGAAGAGCGTGCACTGCAGCATTATCTGTGACGTCCCCGGGAGGGGACAGAGTCTGCAAACCCCTTCCCCCCAGTAACGCTACCAGGACGCTCGCTGGCCGAGGGTTCAGCAGCGGGACACAGGTTTAGTGAAAGGGGTTCCAGCTGTGGGCGAGTGTTCAGACGAACACGGTCCGGACTCAGCGACACCAGCTTGTGTGAGGACCACGGCCTGGGCCCCGCGCAGTGGGTCCCTGTCCTCGGGCGTCCGTGTACGTCAACCCTCGGGGTGGCCAGAGTGGAGCGGGCAGGACGGGCTGGGCGGCCTTTGTAATTCACTCCCAAGCCTTGTGCTCTCTGTCCCAGCTTCACACCACGAAGGAGCTGACATGCTGTTTTCAGTCGCCAGGCCTGTAACCAAGGACTGTGTGACGTGCAAAGTCGCCGGTCACTAGAACACTTCCGGTGAAAGTGTCACGTCCCAGAGGCAGTTGTGCCCCGAGAGATCCACAGGCAAGACCAGGCAGCTACAAGCAGCACGCCAGGTCCTGGCCGGTCAGCTCCAGTCAAAGTCAAGTTCAGGATGTGCCTTGGCCGGGTGGCTCAGTTGACTGGAGCCTCATCCTGTGCACCAAAAGGTTACAAGTTCGATTCCCAGTCAGCGCACATGCCTAGGTCTCTGGTTCAGTCCCTGGTTGGGGCGTATATAGGAGGCATCCAATCAGTGCTTCTCTCCCACATCCACGTTTCTCTGTCTCTCAAATCAGTCAACATGTCCTTGGGTGAGGATTTGAAAAAAAAAAAATTAAGCTGTTAGAAGTTGTTTATCTTCTCTTCCTCCCAGCCCTGGGGGAGGAGCCACTGCCCACAGCGATGGAGGTCGTGTGCAGTATTAATCGCTCTTGTGTGATTTTCTCCCATCGGACCTGTGAATAATGGAGAGGCAGCCCGAACCGACAGGCGCCGGAGTTCAGACCGAGAGGCGTCCCCGTGTGGCCAGTCGGTTGGGACGTCACAGCCGACAGCAAAGCGGCCCTTTTTTCGGGGCTCACAATGCGCCGGTCTCCGCACCCACACAAGGCGTTTCGAGTACACTGTCTCTTTGTTCCCTGTGTCTCCATTCAGTGGCGAGAACCTGGAAGTTCGGACAATGCAAACAATTCACCCAAGAGCGGACGCTGGCCACGGCGTCAGAGCCGAAGGCCGAGTCTGGGGCGCCCGCCTGCCCCTGGGCGCGTCTGAGCCCAGCCTCGGAGAGATGAGTTGATGTCTGTGGAAAGTCTTTGAAAAACCTCTCAAACGCCCTGCAAAAGGAGCGTGCTGTTTTACCCCTGTGAATGATGGTGTTTGCACTCAAGGCCACCAGGAAGGGCCTTTTTTTTTTTTCTTCCCTGCAGTATCTAGAAACTTTATCAGGAAAGATCTCCGGGGGTAATTAATCTAATTCCCTTCTCTCTCCCCCTGCTAGCATCCCAAAAGGAAAGGAGGCATTGACCTCACTGTGATATTTCTGTCTGAGTTCTCTGCAGGTCCCTTAAATGAACCTCAGATAAGACACTAAACTACCCCCGTCGGAATAAAACTCTCCGCCCCGGGGAAAGAAGGGCCTTGAGCCCCTCATGGTGGCCCCTCCTCACTTCCCTAGGGCGTGACCTAAGCATTTCTTTTAGTTTCCTACATTTAAACTATCTTCTGTTTCAAATGTACATTATATGATCTGAAATACTATGATAATATACAGGGCCCAGCACAAATAATGTCCCCCCCGCCTTTTTCTTATTTTTTTAAAGATTTTATTTATTTTTAGAGAGAGGGAAAGGGAAGGAGAAAGAGAGGGAGAGAAACATCAATGTGTGGTTGCCTCTTGCACGCCCCCCACTGGGGACCTGGCCCACAACCCAGGCATGTGCCCTGACTGGGAATCAAACCGGTGACCCTTTGGTTTGCAGGCTGGTGCTCAATCCACTGAGCTACACCAGCCAGGGCATGCCCCCTTTTTATTATAAAATCATAAGCATGTGATTCTGAAACATAACAATATCACACTCAAGCACAGTATATGACATTTTAGGTGAAATGATCTCATTAAAACTATAAATTATTACACCCCTATTATTACCCTATCAAGCACACTCAAGCAGGCCTCACTTCTGCTGGACCCTGTATAATAATAATTCTGTAACATCCTAATCTTATCACTAATGAAACACTTTGTAAAGACTAAAGAATATATGCGAAGTAGACCTGCCACTTAGCACATGGCCAAGCCAGGCCCCGCCCGCCCCCTCCCCTGCCCCTCCCCCGCCCCCTCCCCCACCAGGCACTTGGCTGCTCTGAGCTTCCTTCAGGCTCCTGGTCCACTTCTCACAGGGAGCCTTACCTCGTGTTTATGGATCCCCAAATAACATGCCATCCCTTGTTGTGAAGTGGACGTAACTGAGGCCGTGGGTGGTGGACACTCCTGGGGCTTGCTGTGCACTCAGCACCCTTTGTGGTGTCTGCGGACATGACCCAGGTACCGGTGACTGGGTGGCAGCCGATTATGCAGAGACCCAGTGTCCCTTCTGTGGACGTGCTCCTCATTTCTAGTTAGTTTTTGTAAGCCTCACCCAAGGGTGTATTGACGGATCCTAGAGAGAGAGAGGGGGAGACAGAGGCAGAGAGAGACACAGCAATGTGAGAGAGAAACATTGATCGGTGGTGAGCTGTACGCACCCCAATCGGGGATCGAACCCGCAACCCTTTGGCGGATGGGATGACGCTCCAACCCCCTGAGCCACCCGGCCAGGGCTCTAGTTAGTTGTTAAGTTCACCTCCGTCGTGTGCTCTCTGCGTCTTTGTCCTGCGTCACTCTCCGGCACCCAGCGCTACGGGAAATGGGCTGGCGGTAACCGCGGAGTCCGGTCCTTGGTGAAAGAACCCCTTTCAAGCTCAACCCTTTAGTGAAGGTGCTGCAGGCGGGTGCTCGCTCGGCCCCCTCGTCCGGTCATGGGACGTCCTTTCCTGGTCCCATTTGTTCGGAAGTTTTGACCGTTTCTCTGTCTGGTTTGGCTGCTGCTCTTGTGGCTTCTATTGAATGGGCTCCTTTTTCTTTATGTTGAATGGATTCCAGATTCAATGTGTGATCTGCATCCACGGCCATGGTCATGGCCATGTACGCAGATGCTTTTCACCTTCGATCCGTCTGTGAGGCGCGTCACATCGATCACTGGGAGCCCATCACGTTCCCAGGATCAGCCCGCTGGTGAGGATGCAGTATTTTCTTTCTTTTAAACATTTATTTAATTTAATTAATTTATTTATTTTTAGAGAGAGGGGAAGGGAGGGAGAAAGAGAGGGAGAGAAACATCAATGTGTGGTTGCCTCTTGAGCGCCCCCTACTGGGAACCTGGCCCACAGCCCAGCCATGTGCCCTGACTGGGAATCGAACTGGCAACCCTTTGGTTCGCAGGCCAGCGCTGAAGCCACTGAGCCACACCAGCGGGGGGTGTATTTTCTCTATATACACACATTTTGCTGCGTTTTAAAAACGAATGTTTATTAGGATTTTTACACCCATATTCATGAGTAAAACCGACCTACTAATGTGGCAAATCACATTATTGCATTTGACTTAACCCACTTTATTAAAATGTCACCTAAATGGGAACAAGCCCCAAACTCGGTATACACTTGTATGCCTTAGAAAACCAAACACAATTACCTTCAGCAATTCTACAAACCGGCCGAGTGAGGAGCGGGTCACGTGCAGCGCTGGGCGGCACGGACACTGTGGCGGTCGCATCTCGTCAAGGGCGCCGGCGACACGGCCGCCTGTGCCGTGGTGCTGACTCCGTTGCCCACGAGGTCTCGTTACTTGAGCCCCTGAGAAGCCTTCTGTGGAATGACTAACACAGAAGCCTGGCCTTGTTGTCCCTCCGCCCGGCCGGAGAGTGCTGTCTCCATTGTCAAACTCGCTGTCTTGTCTCACTGGCCCACAGACACCTACGTGGGACCTCCTGGCGCCAAGGCCCTTGTCCACATAGACTCAGGAACTAAAGTTAGGTGACAGGGCTCGGTTATGAGACAGTCGCCCAGGCCACATAGAATACGTCCTGTTAACTGCATTCAGATTTGAATCAGAATGAACATCGGAGCCCTGGCCGGGTGTCTCAGTGGGTTGGAGCATCGTTCTGTACACCAACAAGTTATGGGTTCGATTCCCAGTCAGGGCACATGCCTAGGTTGCAGGTTCGATCCCCAGTCTGGGCGCCTATGAGAAGCCACCAATGGATGCTTTTCTCTTCCATCGGTGTTTCTCGTGCATCTAGAGCTCTTCCCCAGAAGGGGCCATCGGTACGGCTTTGGTGCACAGGTGATAGACCCTTAGACAGACAAGTCCCTCCTACCCTGGGCGAATTTGAGCAACACTGGACTTGTGGTTGTCACAGATTTTCACCCTGACTCTCAGGAACTGTTTTCCACCAGGAACAGAAGACAAAGGTGGAGGGTGTCTGAGGGACCAGGGCGCTATCACGACCCCCACGTGGAGCCAGCCCAGCCTCTGGGAAGGCGGGAAACGGTCCTACCACCGGGACTAGTTACCTCCAACTGCCCCCGCCCCATCAGGAGGAGCGAGGGAGGTGGGCTGGTCTTCCCCCAGCCCGTCACCCTGCAGAAAGCCCTGTGCGCATTTGTCCCCCGTGGCTGCCTTTGGGCTCCTTTTACCCTGGTTTGCAAACAGGGACCGTGTTGAGGACAGAAGAAAAGCCTGCTTTCATGTTCTCCGATCTCGTCCCCACTGTGAGGATCGTCTGAAGCCCGACTCATTCAGAGCATGTGCACGCCTTCCCTTCGCCGGCCATCGCTGCCTTGACCCACGTCCCATGTAGGAAAAAATGTAAAAAGGGCAGTCTTCGGCCACTACTAAAAACCGAATGCTGTACATACAGTGATGTCATCTGTTCCCAAAGACGATCCACACACTAGAGGGATGGGGAAAGAATAATAAAGAGAGACAGAGGGCGGTCTCCGTCCGTGCGCCTGGGTAGGTGGTACAGAGAGGAATTGAAATGCACAGTCACGAAATTCCTCCATGTCCCGCTCTTTCAACCACTGGCGTCCAGACCGGGAGACAGTCTGACGGCTCCTAACCCTGCCCCTCTCCCTCCGAGACAAAGAGAAGGAGCGCAGGCCTCGGGCCAGAAAGGCCAGCAGACCTGGCGGAATTACTGACGGTGGCGTGTCTCTCGGCTGCCGACTCTGTGCCTGCCGCCCTGTCCGGGCCGGGGTGGCGGGAGTTCCATCTAGACTAGTGATACCGATGTCCCTCCTGGGTGACCCCTGTTTACGTAAAAAGGGATACTTTTTATTTAAAAGTATCCTTACCCAAGGATATGTTTGTTGATTGGAGAGAGAGAGAGGAAGGGAGGGAGGATAAGAGAGAGACAGAGAGAATCACCCGTCGGCTGGCTGCCTCACCAATGCTCCCCGACAAGGGAATGATCCCAGAAACTTCTGGTGCACGGGACGATGCTCCAACCAGCTGAGCCACCCGGCCAGGGGAAAAGGGAATTGTTTGGGTTTGTTGGGGGTTTTTTTAGTAAAGTAAAAGGAGCAGTGATTCTCTAGCTCCGCAGCCGACCCTGCAGGCGGCTGTGGCTGCAGCCCTTTCCCACGCCAGGGAGAACCAGCCCAGCGGGCCCACCCAGCCCTGTGCCTCACAGGACCGCACACATTAATGAGGCCGGAGCCTCGGTTTCCCCCGCTGCACATGGAGTGGCAAGGCCTCAGGGACGCCGCAAAGGTCCCTGGAACAATCCCCGGACAGCCGGCTCTCCTTCTTGCCATCAGTGTCGGTGCCCGTCCTTGGCTGCTGACGCGGAAGGAGAAAGCTAATCATATCTTGAGTCTGGGCCAAGATATCATACTTTCTGCTCACACGGTGAGAAAAATTACAAAATGGAAAACCATAGATTTTTGGAGCCAGACAACCCCGGTAGCTTTTCTGACCTTGAACCTTCTGAGTCGACATCCCCATCCATAACGCGGGCGTGATTAAGAGCCCTACGCTGCATGCTGATTGGGAGAATCTGAGGAATTAGGTATAATCAAACCATGTTGGAGTGACCGCGTAAGAAGTAATGAGGAGGTAGGTTTGGGAATCTCCCTTCCTCCTCCTTTTTCTTGTAGGTTCTGCCCTCCTGGGCGGAACACATTTCCAGTGTTCGGGCAGAAGTCACTTAATATCAGCCCGGGGTGAAGAAGGACCGAGATCGAGATCCTCAGGGGCTCTGAGAATCGGGGTTTTCCGATCGTAGCTCCTGTGACTTCAGGAGGAGCTGCAGATTCTAAGGAGACCCGCTCGCCTCTGGATTTGGGGTTCGTTTGGGGTGCTGAAAGCTCGTTAACCCACCCTCCCTTTCTCCTGCTCTCGGGTGGAGAGGCACTCTCATGCAAGAACTCTTATCCCTCCCCCTGGTTTCCCCACTCACGGCTACCGTCCACCTCTCAGGAGGTCTCTCTTAAAGATTCGAGGCGGTAACTTGGCTCCTAAGGGGAGTTCTGGAAGGCAGTCGCTCCTCCGTTGAGCGGGAATTGTAGTCCAGCTGTTTGGGACGCAGCCAGTCCCCTGAGCGCAAGGAGTGCCCAGGGCCTGGAAGGAAGGGCCCCCGTGCGGTCCCTTCTCCTAGGTCTCCCCAAGTCACATTTCCATGACACAAGGTGACCTTACACAGCTAGAAGTCTCCTGACATGATAAGCAGTTCAAGCCTTTGCCTTCTTAATTAACGCTTCTAGTTTGCTAAAATTTTGGAGGGCACTGATTTTCCAGAAGTGCTAATTACCAAGCGCAGCAGAAGGTCTGGCTGCATATTAAACTCCTCCATCACGTGCTCCCTGCTGCGCCCAAAGATGCCCTCCCTTGGCCCAGCCAGCGGGCAGGTGGGGGAGGCGCCCGCCCGGTGTGGCTCAGAGTCAGGCCGACGGTCGCAGAGCATCGCTTACCTCCTCTGCGCCTCGGCCCCCTCTGACCGAGGTGTGAGCAGACAGGACACGCACCCTGCTGATCGTGGAGGAAGCGGGGGCCTGGGGTCAGGGGTCTGCATCCACGGGGCCGAGCCAGCAGTGACTCTGGTTGCGTCTCAGACACGGGGGGCGCGGCAGGGAGAAGGGGCCTGAGCAGGATGCCACCCTCGGGGCCTGCGGGGAAAACGGGACACCGGGTTCCAGAAGGGCCTGACACTCTTGTCACTGAGCCTCACGAAGTGGGTGTTGGCGGGGGTGGCCCCCAGAGGCTCCGGTGACGATGGATGAAAGGGATTGGACTGGACGTGGGATGCCTGTCCGCCGTGAACCGAGCTCTTCCCAAGTGCGTCCCCCAGGCCACACTCGGTCCCCGATGGACGAGGGCCTCAGTCTCGGGAACGCCCTGCGGGCTGCTCAGGGTTGCGTCATGTCCAGGCTGCCTGAGCCCCGGCTGCCTTCCTGGGGAGGTTCAAGTGACCCGACACTTCAGGACAGGCAACTGGCAGTGGCCCGGGCAGTGCCCGAGGGCCAGGGCCAGACCATGTGTCCCCGGCTGGCCCCACGCCCCAGTGCCACCTGGAGGGCGACGCTGCCCACTCAGGTGCCCTCACTTCTCATCTGGTGCCTCCAACCCCAGCCCTGGGACGGAGGGTGGCACCCACGGTCCCCGGACTTCCTCCCGCAGGGAGGCGGTGGGGAGACCTGGGGCTGCCCCAGCAGAGGGGACGCAGGGCCGGGCTGGGGCCCTTCACCACTGAGGACACCTCGACGCCCCAGGGCTGGGTGCCCTGCGTCTTCTCCATGTCTAGGCACTGCAAGTAGCTGCTTTGGAGAGGAATTACGTTGACCTAGGGACCCGCCTGCAGGCAGAGGCAGCAATGGAGAGATGACAAAGTCACCGACCATGAAAGGGGCTGTGTCCGAGTCAGACACCCCTCCGGGCTCCCGGGCTTGGACCCACACCTTCTGTGGCAGTGCCCCGTGGCTCCGTGGGCACCGGTCTCGTGTGGTCCACGCCAGCTTCCAGGTCCCCTCCCACGCCACGTGGCGCCCCACCGGGTAGGACGGAGGTGTGCTCGGTACTTCATCCCCAATCCCCAATTCGGGTGAGAGGCTCACTTTAGATTTCTGATTTAGATTATCTGATTTCTTTTTCTTTTTGATGGGCTTCTCCATTGTAGAAATACTACAGAACATAGAAAGTCAAAGACGCAGAAAACAGGAGAGGATCTTCTTACGGCAGTACCAGCACCCCCGGGATGCGTAGACGGTCACTCCTGATGTCCCGTTTGCCCTCGTTTATAGTTGCAATACTCAGCTCCGTACCCCAACCTGCCTGCTTACTGATGCGATTCGCATTTTAGGCCATTAAATTCTTGTTGTGCATAGGCTTTTTTAATGGTCACATAACATTTCGTTGACTGGATTCACAAAAACTCAGCTCACCGTTTTCCTAGTGGACCTCTCTCTACACTCTTTGTAACGTTCCAGCCTTGGCCCTAAACTGTTCCTTCTGTGGCAGTACTGGACCAAAAAATCTGAACACTCCTTCCGTTCTCTGGATCCACTTGTGCAAAGTGTTGTCCATCCTTTATCACTCATTCTTACATCTTCCTCCCCAGCGCCAGGCTTGATCAGTTAAAATATACATATTATATTTCTAATGCTACGATTAACGTTTTTTTGCCGATATAATTCAATTGCCTCGTTGCTTAAATCAGCATCAATTTAATTACATCCCACGGTTGATTGAATTAACATGTATTTAATAGTACATCTATTCTTTTCCATGAATTAATAAGGCCCGTGATATCTTCCTCGTGAATTCCCTGGTTTTGTTCTCGGTCTGCTGACCTTGCCTTGGCTTGATGTGGAAATTTCAGAGAAGGGCAGGCCATGGAGGGGGGAGCGGACGGTAGCAGGAAGAACCTCGGAGCTTCACGGTCTAGCCTGGAGCCGGCCACGGCCTCAGGACACAAGTGCCAAAGGTCGCAGACCTCCGAGCTGGACGCCCCTTTATTTCTCCGCTCACCCTCTGGCGAGGCACTAATGAGAGCAGCCAGCTCGAGAGAGAAAGAGAGAGGAAGAGCCCAAGGAGACCGAAGCTTCAAAGACCTGGAATAATCTACAGACCAGGTAATGAGCCCCCAGTGGCCGGAGAGCCGGGGCTGTTTAACCTGTCACCTTGGAGACGGACAGAGTCTGAGACCCATCCCCCGCATATGTCCCAGGCAGGGCACCTGTGTGGGATGAGCTGGCCTGGTCCCGGAAGGGCGTTGCCGGCTTTAATAAACCCCGGGCCGAACACCCCGACACGTCCAATACCGGGCGCAACTCTGGAGATCCACGCAGGGGGACCTGTCGCTGGGAGCCAGTGTGACTCCCGGGGGGCCCGACGCCGTTCCGGTTTGGACCTCCCGCAGCGATGCCCAGAAACCTCCGCTGGGGGTCAGAGGAGCAGCGGATTTCCCGTCACCGCAGCGAGATCCCGGGAAGTCCGTTCACCCCTTTGGCGTGGACGGGGCTGGGTGTCCGCCGCAGTGTGAAGGGGTGTGCGGGCTGAGGGCGCGCCTCGGGCGGGCGGTGTGGGCCAGGCAGTGACTGTTCTGACGGTCTCGCGCTTTTAGGGAGTTTTCAGGTCCATATACGTGCGTTTTGTTCAGACCGTCCCTCCCTCCTGTGAAGGCCCAGCCACATCTGTCCAAACCGGTCAACCTGCTCAACACTGTTTCTGGTCGTGCAGTAGTTTTTTGTAAATCTCTGTGCGTGTCAGACTCCCGTGGAGGCCCTGCTCGCGCCCAGCCTGGCGTGGGACCAGAGAATTCAATCTCTCTCCGCTTCCCAGGGCTGCCGTGGCCTCCTTGGGGAATCACTGTCCTCGTGGGACAAGACACATGGTGTGTCCCCCACCTGCTAGCTGCTCTGTGACCTCGGGTCAAAGCTTAGCTTTTCCAAGCCTGTGTTTCATTTCAATAAAACAGGGCTAACACCTCCCTTTTCGTGGTGTCAGAACAGTGAGGGGCCGAAGACCGCGGGCTCGGGGCCCATCCCGGCTCTAGAACTCACGAGGTGCCTCATCGTGGCAAGTGTGACCTTTCAGAGCCCTGGTTTCCCTGCCACTGGAATGGGGTGGCAATTCCTAGTCACACTCATCTCAGTGGGCTCAGGAAATCAGCATTTGGGAAGCGCTCAGCCCTGGCTCAGTGGATTGAGTGCTGGCCTGTGAACCAAAGGGTCACTGGTTCGATTCCCAGTCAGGGCACATGCTTGAGTTGCAGGCCATGTCCCCAGTAGGAGGCACTCAAGAGGCAATCACACATGGATGTTTCTCTCTCTCTCTCTCTCTCCCTCCCTCTCTCTAAAAATAAATAAAACCTTTATTTAAAAGAAAGAAAAGAAAAGAAAAAAGAAAAGTACCCGGAACAGCCTTTGGCCAACATCAAGTAACATTTGAGTAGGAACCAGCAACCGGAACCTACAAAGCATCTATCCATGCGTGGGGAGCTAGTGTGCCCTCAACAGGCCATCTTTATTTTTGCAACCATGGGTGTGAGCGCAGGAACCAACCGGGGTTCACAGCAGGTGTCTGTGAGGTTCCGATGGGGCAGAGAGGGAACACAAGGGCAGGTCTGCGCTTTCTAGGAGACTGTCACTTTGTGGGGGGACTGCGGACGGAGGGAGCTCCTGTTCAGGTCCTTCACTCGCTGCTGTCATGGACTTTTTAATCGCGCTGACGGCAGTGACGTTGGCCAATCAAACCACATAGGTTTCCGGTGCAGAATTCTACTGCACCGTGGACATGACACGGGGTGTCCACTCGTAGGACGTCTGTCCCGGGCAGACGTCGGAGGTTCTGGCAAAGATCGGTGTCCAAAGATACATGGTGGAGGCTTTTATGGCCATAAAAGCGGAAAGGGTTTTGTCCTCAAGCAGGAGCGGTGCAAATAAGTAAACTCTGTTCTGCCTCCTGAAAGGCGTGTCTCAGATGCATGGAAAAGCATTCCCGATGTGAACTTTAAAACAGTGTGCAAAACTGTATCAGTAAAACAGCCCTAGTTTATTAAAAACTAGATTTTATACCTTACCAACAGCACCCAAGCGCTCACACACCTGGGAGGAAATAAAATGCAACAAGTTTGTTTTACTAGTTGTATTTTGTGCATTGTGTGGTCTGTAGGGTTGTGGCCTTTTTTTTTTTTTTTTTTTTTTTGTCCTCGTCTGAGGATACATTTATTGGTTTTAGGAAGAGAGAGAGAGCTTGATGTTGAGAGAGAAACATGGACGACGGGCTGCCTCCTGTGTGCGCCCTGACCGGGAATCGAACTCACAGCCTTTCAGTGCACAGGACGACGCTCCAAGCCACTGACCCACCCGCCCAGGGCGGGTGGTGGCATTTTTACTTTTTCCATTGCTACTCTGTAGCGAAGGCAATGACACAGAGTCAGAGCGAGGGGCCTCCTGCCATCCTGTCCCCGACTCAGAGTCAGCCAAACTGATGGCGTGGTCTCAAGCCGCCCCTTTGTTTTTCCGGCACCTGAAACTTTTCTCTGCGTCCTCTCGTTGGTGTGGGTGTGTATCTCTTTGTGTAGTTACTCTGTAGCAGCTTGACTCCAGTGAGATGCAGAATTCCTGCTATTGTCATCCGGTAGCATTTTGCTTCTCCCCCGCGTCCTAAAAGATACGTGGACCAGGTTGCGAGATCTAGCGGCAGAATTTCCCCATTCCACAGGCGTTCTGCCTGTGCGTGAGTTCTGTGTGCCAGGCGTGTCCAGCCCGTGGCTCAACACAGAATCGTAAATTTACTTAAGACATTGTGAGATGGTTTTGGGATTACGTGTCTCGATGTATTGAATATGTGGCCGAAGACAATTCTCCTCCCAGTGTGGCCCAGAGACGCCAAAAGTTTGAACACCCCGGTAGTCTTCCTCCAGGATGAGAATGGTCTAGAGCAAGCGGGCTCCAGTTTGCCTTAGGAATGCGTAACTTCTGACAACTCGGGGCCTCTGGTCAGAGACAGGCTCCACCGTGATCCTCCAAGACTAGGCTCCGCCCTTTCAATTAAATTGTGTACGATCTGTAACAATTTATTCTTACTTGCTACGAAGTGTTAGTCTAATCCTGCCTGGTCGGGACAAGGGTCATTCCACAGAAGCAGCAGAAAACGGGGGAAAAGCGATAGTCCAGAGTCCCTGCCACTCACTGTGTCTTCAAGACTAGGAAAAGTCAGAAACCCAGGACAGTGTGATAACTGAAGAATCTATTTTCTTCTCGATAGCCACGTGTCGGGTCCACAGTGGATGTAGAGTTTCCGCTTCGTGATCCACAGTTCTTCTTTTGAAGGCAGATGTGTTAACAGCACCACTAATTAATTCTCGGAAGGTCATTTCCTGATCTAAATATTCATGAGACGTTTGGATGCCAGGACATGAAGGGCAAGGGAAATCTTGGAGATCAACCCAGGAGAAGGGCAGGCAGTGCAGCCAGGTCCACTCAGCCCTGGGCAGCTGCTCGTCTCAACGAGAATTTCGGTTCCCACTTCCAGTCCCGTGTCCCTGCCGCGTCATCCTTCCACCCTGAGCTGCGTGCCCGGCTTTTTGTCGGGCGCCGAGCTATCCTGTGGGCTTCCCTCGAAGCCCTGATTTTGCAGAACGAGAAGCAGAACTGCCTCCTACGATAGCAGTTGTCCCCTCTCTGGTGTCTGAGAAGAGGAGATCCCACTTCACCAGATGTGCCTCTCAGAGCCTTGTTGTGACCACCTACCTGCGAGCACGTGGCTAGGTGCTCTGTCATCTGCCTTGAACCAGTTCTAGAAATATCGAGGGCGCAAATGAGCATGCAATTCACACACACACACACAAGTCGGGGGCCACAAACATTGATTCCTACTGGGTTAGTTGCACTTGTATTATTAGCTTTTCAGATTCCCGGATGAGTGGAAGAAAGCCTCGATCAGTCACACCCCGGCTACCTGATATGTTACATAGCGGCACAGTTTCTCTCCATCCTACCTAAGGGAAGGGAGTGATGCTAATAAACACACATAAAACATCAAGGAAGACAGCTGTGCGGAACGGTGTAGATTAGCCCAGCCCTCTTTTCTGCAAGTACACCCACGGCCCTGGGCAAGAAGAGTAGGCATTTACATCGGTGAGCGGGGCGGTGCCAGGTCCTCAGCCAGCACATACTTCGTGTGGTGTGCGCCATTCTGGTTACTAAGTCAGGAGAGCGGCTCCCGAATAAAGGCCGGAATTGAAAAGGATCTTTTCCTTAATTAGACAATTAACCCAGAAAAATCTGTTTAACTGCAAGTTCACATTTCTCCAAAGAATTCCAATTAATTGAACTTTCACAGAATGTACTGTATCCGTGAATGTGTGACCATATTTAGTCAAAATGCTCATAAAAAATCAGACTAATGAAAAGGGGACGTGTTTTGTAAAAACGGTGAAGTAGACACCACCTCGGGGTGCCGGGCCTTTGGGTTTGCGGCTCGTGCAGTCTCCGCTCAGAATGGGCGTGTGGCTCTGGGCGAGGGACGCGCTGAAACTGCCCTCAGCGTGCGCTGTCCCTGCCTCCTGTTGCCAGGAGATGAGACGGAATTAGCACACCTGGTAGTGAGGGACGGAGCTGGTCTTGGTGAATCAGGAGAAAGTGAAATAAGCCAGCCAGAGAAAGACAAGTTCCACATGATTTCACTCAAATGTGGCATCTAATGAGCAAAATAAACTGAGAAAATGGAAACAGACCCACGGACAAGGAGGACAGACTGACAGCTGTCGGAGGGGAGGGGCTGGGGGCGGGTGAGTGCAGTGAAGGGATTAGGCAAAGAAACGTAACTCGTAGACCCGGACCAGAGGGAAAGGGGGCGAGGGGGGACAAATGCCGACTGGAGGAGACGTGACTTGGGCCGGCGAACACACAGCACCATAGTCAGACGATGTGTTACGGAATGGTGCACCTGACTCCTGCATCATTTTACTAACCACGGCCACCCCAACCACCTCAATAAAAAAAGAAGTTCATGACCCGAGAGGAGGCACCGTCCTCACATCCCAGGTCAGTAGGACAAGGGACGGGGCGGAGCGTGGTCTCATCCAGATGTCACCTGCCTCACCCGGGCAGGTGAGGGCTCCTGCACTGACCAGACGCCGCGCCACCTGTGCGCACAGCGGTGGATAAAAGCCAGCCACTCGCCCCAAGACGGGAGCTGGCCAAGGCCCAGCCCCCGGGACTTCTTCCCCCCAGTGCTTGGCGTTGCATGACCAACGCCAGTAGAATAGCTTCCAGCATCTTCTCTCAGACCGAAGGGAAACGTGAAACAGCTTCAGAGCAAGCGTAGCCCTTACGGCACTCCGCCTTCCGTGTCCGTCCATTAGGAAGAAAGCCGAGGTGAGAGAGGATTTAACATCTGTCATAGCGTGCTTTACTTTCTCATTAGATTAATTGCTACCGCCTCATTGGATTCAAAAATTTATTACAGGCTTAGAGCACATAAAAGAAGTTAAAGTTTTGTCATACGGCTTCCCCTTAGGCAAACTCACAAGAACAGCCACTGAAATTAAATTAGGAGCTGCCCTGGTGTCTGGAGGGGTTCCAGCTCATTTCGGGGTGAAGCGAACACTGTAGGCTCCGGGAGGCCTGGGCAGAAACCGGGCACCTGGTGGTGCCGTCAGGTCTATCCTGCTGGCAGAGCCACCTGGGGAAACTGCCTTCTTTGCCTCTTCACTAAGAATTGTCAATATCCCCCCCATTTCCTGGGCTGTGCAGATCCCCCTCTCGGGATGTGGAGAGAGGGGAGCCCTCGGGCACTGGTGGGGGAATGCAGACTGGTGCCGCCCCTGTGGAAAGCAGTATGGAGATAGCTCAAAAAATTAAAAATGGATCTGCTTTATGAGCCAGCGATTCCATTTCTGGGAATCTATCTGAAGAAACCCGAAACACTAATTCAAAAGAACATAAGCACCCCTGTGTTCATTGCAGTGTTATTTACAATCGCCAAGATCTGGAAGCAGCCCAAGTGCCTGTCAGTAGGTGAATGGATAAAAAAGGTTGTGGTGATTTATACAGCGGAATACTACGCAGCCATTAAAAAGGATCTTTTACCTTTTGTGACCGCATGGATGGACCTGGAGACCATTATGCTGAGTGAGATAAGCCAGTCAGAGGAAGACAAGCACCATGTGATCGATCCCTCTGATGGTGATCTGCCCACTGTCCTAGCTGGTGGTCCAGCTCTGCCTTCTGAGGACAGGGACTGACACCTGCTGGGTCCCCCCTCTGCAGACTCCCATCTTGCCCACTGGCGCCCCTTCCCAAGCCTCTGGCAAGGGTTCCATGCTGTTCCCGGAGACCGACACCCCCACCTTCCACTCCAACCCCTTCTTCTCACCCCCGTCGGGGCAGTCCTGCTTCCGCCCTTCCCTCCAGATCTTCCTTCTGTGGGACCTGGCTTCCCAGCCCCCCTCTCTGCCCCGACCCTCATTCAGCTCCCAGCTTAAAATTACTGTCTTGGAACTCTGGCACCTGCCACAGCATGGAGGCACCTTGAGGACATGAAAAGAAAGAAGCCGGTCACAGAAAGACCGAACGGTGGGATTCCACTTATAGGAGGTCCCTGCCATCGTGATGTTTGTAGAGACAGAGAGCAGAGTGGCGGTTGCCAGAAGCTGGGGAGGTGGGGAAGGGAGTGAAAGTTTCATGGGGACGGGGGTGCATTTGGGGACGGGGACCAAGGTCTGGAGATGGCAGTGGTGGTGGCCACGTGGCAAGATGGACTGTGCACTTAGAAATGGTTCAAGTGATACGTTTTGCATCATGTCTGTTTCTGCACGATGGAACAATCTTTTCTTGGTCACTCTCTTGGGGACCCACTTGGCCTGAGCCCGGGAGACCCAGCTCACGTTCCCGGAGCCCCACCCATCCCCACCAGGCCATTCTCCTGTTCCTTTGTCCTTTTTGCAAGTGGAATGAAAGCATGTGACATGTCTCACCTCTTTTGTCACTGTGCACAGAGCAGGGGCCTCTAAACAAATTTTAGTGAATATTGAATGAATAAACCTCAGACTTCCCGTTTCCCAGCCCACCACTCTTAATTGCTAAGAGGAGATAGGATTGCTGAGATAGTCAATGCATTTGATGTCCAAGTACTCAAAATCGTCCAGTCCTGGCAAATGATGACGGGGGGAGAACTACGTGGATTTCGACGTGGGGTTCAAGTCTCCGATGAGCCCAAAATGCGGGTTCTGTCTGCTGCGGGCGAGCCCACAGGCGCCCCCGTCCTATCCAACACGCGCGCCAGGAAAACGCAGGGCGCACGCGGCTGGTTTTGGAAGCGCTCCCGGAGGATAGCCTCTTTCTCGGTTAACACTGCGTGTTCTCTCTTCCCAAACTAGATATTCATCTTTGAAAACAACATCTACTACTGCGCCCACGTCGGGAAGCAGGCCATCCGCGTGGTCTCCACAGGCAAGGAGGGCGTCATTTACAACGGCCTCAGCGACTGGCTGTACGAAGGTGAGCGGAGCGCGGTGCAAGGGGCGGGGCCGCGAAGTCGCCTTGGTCACCGCGGCCCCCGCCGGGTTGTGATGGGTGGTGGTGTCTTTTCCCGTCACTGCAACGTAAGCTCCACTCCAGCTTCCTGAGGTTCTACTGCGTGAGAAAGGCCCTGCTGGAGCCGCAGGGAGCGTCAGACGGTCAGGCGGGCCGAGCGCTCCCCTGGCGGCCAGGAGTGCCGGGCTCTGCAGGGCCAAGCCCTTCCCCTCAAGGGCTCGGGGTGCTGTCCTGGGAGGCGCATTGTGGGGACACTAGACTATGCACGGGTTTGTGACTCACACCAGTAGGTAGAATGCCTGGTTCTTTCTGCCTCGAGGTGGGAGCGCTGGAAGAGAAGGGAGAGGCCACAGCTCCGGAAGGAGCCAGTCCGAGTGAGTCCTCTGGAGCCAAAGGGCGCCACTGTAGGCATTATTAAATAATTAGACATCCGAGTGAGGCTCTCTGCTCTTAACATTTCTCTTTTTTTTAACTTTTTTAAAGGTCTTATTTATTTTATTTTTAGAGAAAGGGGAAGGGAGGGAGGAAGAAAGGGAGAGAAACATCACAGTGTGGTTGACTCTTCAGTGCCCCCTACTGGGGACCTGGCCTGCAACCCAGGCATGTGCCCTGACTGGGAATCGAACCATCGAACCGGTGACCCTTTGGTTCACAGGCCGGTGCTCCATCCACCGAGCCACACCAGCCGGGGCTGCTCTTAGCGTTTCTAATGCGCCTCCACGCTGATGAGACCGTCACCGTCACGTAGCGCTGGCTGTTCAGGGCCAGGCTCCATGCTGAGCACCAGGTCTGGGTTTCTGTCCCCTCATGTAACCGCCCGTCTGGGTCCACGTGCAGCAGGCTGACGCTGCAACAGGCCGGGTGGCCTTCACAACACACACGACCTCTCACAGTCCCGCCGGCCACTAGTCCAAGGTCAAGGTGCCGGCCGTGGGGTCTGGGGAGCGCTCTCTCCCGGCCCGAAGACCTGTGTTCTCACACGGTGGGGGGGAGAGAGAGAGAGAGAGAGCTCGCCACGGTCTCGAGTGCCCTCGTAGGCGCTCTCATCCCCCCTGCGGAGGTCCCACCTCCAGAACCAGCCCCTCGGGGATTGAGGTTTCAACGTGGGTTCTGGGACCTTCAGTCCCTCCTGCCCTCAGGACAATGTTCTGAGAGGTGACCATCGTGGACAAGTGCTGGCGGAGGCACTGAGGTCGGGTCGTCTGCCCACGTTCACGCAAGGTTAGGGGACGTGTCCCAGGGACTGGTGTGGGTCAAGTCCAGGGCTGTTCCCTTTCCAGGAATCCCGACGTGAACTCGTCAGCCTGTGCTGCTGCCGCCGGCCTCAGCCCAGCCCGCCTGGGACCACACAGTCACCAGGCCAGCCTGGGCCGAGGGCGGCCGGGGGACAATGCTCTGGGTGTTCTCGGCCCAGAGAGTGCCCTGTGTCCCCACGCTGCGCACCCCAAAGTCTGGGATCCCTCAGCACAGGCGCCTTCTGCAGCCCCTGAGCTTTATTTCCCATCGGGGGGCCGCTGAAAACACCGAGACACGAAGTCCCTGTCGGCGCCTCTAGTTTCAATGACCGGTTGGTGGTGGTGCAGGCCAGGACGCACAGCTGTGCGGACACGGTCACAGGAGCCCCATCAGACACAGGGCAGCCGACACCCTGGAACACTGCCCGGGCCCCTTCCCCATCAGCTCGCCCCCACCCGCGGCCCCTTCCCGGGGCCACCGCTGTCCTGAGCTCCGAGGGGCTTGTCTCCCAGCAGACATGCCGGCCCCCTCAAGGCTGTCCCCCCGGCGTGGTCCACTGAGAGCGCCACGTTTGTTCTGACGTGGCTGCTGTGTCTCAGCACCCCCAGGGTTCCCGTTCCACAGTTGACTTCCGGGCCCCGGGAGGCTCGACCTTGAGACTTTACTGCCCCATAACCCTTGACCCTCAGGAGGGTGTCACTGGATCACCAGAATGAAGCGGACACTGACCAGTGTCCACTGTGGCCTCACTGCCCCGTGCGTGGCCGGTCCCGAGTGCCCGAGCGGTCAGTGGCAGACACCTTCCCGCCCCCCACCGAACGCCCCTCAGAGAAAGGGCTGGAAGTTCCGGCTGCAAGATCCTGGCCCCACGCTGGGACTAATCGCCTTTAAAAAATCCGTAAGCAGGAGATTTCCAGTATCTTCTTTAGTATCTCCCTAATGCAATACAAAGCTCATTGCTTGGCAATGCAAGTCCAGCTTGAGCTTCAGCAAAAACCCGTTGAAAGGAAATTTCTCCGGGAGGCACGTACGCGAAATTGTGGATGTGAGAGCGGCGCCCCAAATGGTTCACATCAGTCACAGCCGGCGTGGCAGCCTCATCGACTCAGTGCCGTTTCCCCGGAAGGCCCTGTGTGTGGGTACCTGGATTTCTGTGGTCGGGGCCTGGGGAAACGTGGTTCCTTCCTTACTAATGGGAAGGTAAACTTTAAAGATTGCCTGTTTCTGGTCTGTGACTTAGTTTCATTTTCAGACACTCCCTTTAAAAAAAAAAAAAGGAAAAGGAAAGAAAAAACTATCGGGAGGAAGAAAGGCCCGGATGGGCGTGCGCAGGGCCCGGCTAGCGGGGACGGGCTCGTTCCGAGCAGAAACTCTGCTACTGCCCGAGTGTCCAGCCCGTGACCAGGGTCACACGTAGGAAAACCCCCCCAGTTACAACTGAGGCCCCAGACCGCGGGTCTCTGGTCTTCCGGGCTTGTGGGGACCGCACACCGACTTTGTCAGGCAAAATGCTTTATCTTCACTTTCGTCCTCTGGGCAAGCCCGTGCCATTATGCAGAACGCTGATTTTGATATCAGCGCATGAAGACTGTTCAGCAAGCACCGACCGCTGCTTCAAGGTTTTCCAGAAGCTAAAATGCAGACGGTACTGGAGGCCTTTGAGGAGTCTGAGGACCCTGCTTGGGGTGTGCACACTCGCAGAAGGGGCCGCGCTTTTGCCAGGCTCCCGATCTGCGAGGCGTGCGGGCGGAGAGGCAGAACCGCCCACATTCCCCTGGGAGGGTCGTGGTCACCGAGTCACAGAGGTGGCCGCATCTTCCTGCCGCGGCCCTTGGTTTGCGTTCTCTCCGTCGCTGTCCTCCTGTGCGTGAGGAGCAGAGTGGGGGAGCACAGAGTCTGGGGCCCAAATTTTCCAATGATGAGACTGTCCTTAATGTTTCCGCCGAACTACTGGCCAGCTGTACCACTCTGGCCAGAGCAGTGAAGTGAGGTGCGTGACCCAAAATGCATCTCATTACCCACGGACGTGTCGTGACAGCCGGAGACTGGCGGGGTCCCTTGAGAAGCAAGTCCTTCCCTGAGTGTGTACACGCACGTCCCCGTGTCCCCACCTCCTGAGAGGGCAGGCGCGATCTTGGGAAGGCGTTTGTGGGGCTTGGAGCCCTCGGGGGTGAAGACAGCGGCGTGAAACCTGTTTACTCGGTATCTGGGTCGGTGCAGATGTGACCCCAGGGCTGACCTCCCACCTGGGCTTGTCCAGAGACGCGAGCTTCTTGGAAAGGCGAGGGGACCCGGGGGTGATGCTCGGCTGGGAAGTTGGCGGTGGCAATGGTCACCCAGGCTCTTGGGTGTCTGGCAGCCCAGGAGGGCAGCATCTATGCACAGTGACCAGAGGGGAGAGCCTGTGAGGACAGACGCATTCTGCTGGGCCCTGGCCGGTCCCCTTGTCCGCCGACCCCATCTTCCCAGCACCCCTCCTGTTTCCTCCAGCGCCCCACCACCACCACGATCCTGAGTGTCATCTGCTCCCTGGTGTCCCAGCCACACGCCTCTCTGTGCTCTGTCTACTGTCCCCACTGCTGACTGCTGTCATTCCTTCATGAGCTGCTGTGCAGGACAGGTTAAAAGCTGCAGACCTCGGAGCCGGGTGCTGAGAGGTTTGTTAGCACAGAGGAAGGAAGGAAGGAAGGAAGGAAGGAAGGAAGGAAGGAAGGAAGGAAGGAAGGAAGGAAGGAAGGAAAGAAGGAAGGAAGGAAGGAAGGAAGGCTTCTTGAGGCTTCTTAGAGAAGGGGGACCAGTTTCCTTGGAGACTCAGACGCTCACCCCAGCCTTTGCCTTTTGGCCCCTAAACCTGCTTGCCCCCCTCTTTGGGCCCTTCCCCTGCCCCCCTCCTTCTGAAACCCTGGCCTGGAGGAACTAGGTCACTCGGAGTCCCCTCCTTCTTCCCTGACCTTTCCATATTTAAATGTCAGGGCGCTAAATACACAGAGAGACCGCAGGAGGTCAGAATTCACGCCGATGACTCTATAATAAAGTCTTCACTTTTCCTCACATTTACCTAGTGGGTGGGCAGGAGGAAAGGGCCCCAGCTGTCCCCCCGGCAGGTGATCTGGGGGGCACAGCGTGGAGTGTTGCTTTATCTCCTCCCCCCCTTGAACACACACCCAGTGGGTGTGCATTGGAAAGGAGCTAGCCTGGGGTGCCGGCCCACCTGCTCTCCACCCCCTGCTGACACTCTCTGCTTCTCTCTCTCTTACCCCCTTTCCTTTCCTTTCCCTGCCATGGGCGGGGTGAGCCCTACTGTGCTCCGGGCTGAGCGCGGCCAGGGGGGTGCAGAGACAGCTCGGCCTCTTCCTGGCGTCAGCCACAGCAGCTTGAACTTGAACCAGGGAGACTGGGCCCCACATTGCTTCTGTGAATGAGGACGTGAGGGGACGAAAATTCTGGGAGCCGGGTTTCAGGCTCCCAGTTCACTGTGAGGAAGCCTGTCCCGGGAAGGCCAAGAGGACATCGAGGGGCTGGAGCATCCCGATGGGACCCTGCACTGGCCAAGGTCAGACTCGACCACCCGAGCGTGTGGCTGGGCCCCCAGGTCCCTCCCAGAGCCCAGGCCCTGCTCCCACTGCTCAGCCCGAGAGTCTGTCCTCCCCACACCCGGCAGCCGACTGAGGCCGAGTGAGGCTCGTCCGCCCAGCACACAACAGACTCCCGGGCCCGGCAGCTGCCCAGTGGCTGCCGGGGCCCAAAACAGAGGTGACCTTTCAGCTCTCGTGAGAAAAAACTCCCCCCGGCACCCTGTTCTTCTGGCAGGAGTGAGTGAGCCTGGCACTGGTTTTATTAAGAGAAACCCGAACAGCCGTGTGGGCACCAGCGCTGTAAAGCATCAGGGTTTTAAATAGAGGTTCCCGTGAAGGTGCCCAGCCAGGGGGTTGAGGGTCACTTCTGGGCAGGAGTGGGCTCTTTCCGGCCCTCAGGACAAGACCGCCAGGGCTCCCGGAAACTTCAGGGGTGTCCAACCTTTCGGCATCTCTGGGCCACACTGGAAGAAGAGTTGTCTTGGTCCACACATTCAATACACTGCGACATGTAATCACAAAAAAATCTCATACTGTTTTAAGTGAATTCACGATTTTCTGTTCAGCTGCACCCACAGCCATCCCGGGCTGCACGCGGGCCGTGGGTGGACACCCCTGTATCTAGGTCAACTCCTTCGCCGCTCAGCACCCTTGCTCTTTTCGGCTCTTTCCTGTGCCCAGCCGCACCTGCCCGAGTCCCACTCCCACCTCCTTTTCTCCTGTCCTGAGGTTCCTACTCCTCACCCTCAATCGGGCGGGTCCCCCCAAATCCCTGTGCCCACACCTCTAGGCAAACAGCAGGTGTAGGAGGGATTTGCACGTGACAAAATCTGTCCCGTAAGAAAGAAAGTCCGAGCCGTGGCCGTGACCCATGCAGCCCTCCTTCCTTCGGGGACAATATCCAAATCCCTGCTGAGCACCCTGCATCCATCCCTCACTCTGAGAACACAACAAGGGACCCAGTCAAGGGAGGGGGATGGGAAGGAGGACGGGGCCCTCCCCCAGGGGTACGCCCACTGGGAGCCGAGACTCCGCCTTCCTCGTGCCTCCAGGCGAGAGCCGTGTGTTTGTGCACCAAAGCGGGGTCGTGCTCCCCGGGAAACAGATGCTTTAAGGTCCGGGCCTGCCTTCCAGCAGTTTATATAATGCAGGAGACACCTGTCCAGATCCTAACTGTTCCCACGCCTTCCCCACAGCTGAGACACCTTCAGCAGAAGGACGTATCCGCACACGGAAATGAGAAAACCAAGCCACCGCCCATTCACTAGTCAGAGAGCTGATTCCGCACACAGTCTCGTCCCCCAAATTCTCGTCTCTCAGGACTCCCCAGGACAGGTTCCCCACCTCTTTTCCCATTTCTGCTGTTCACGGCGCGGTCGCGGCTGGAAGGCTGCTGATGAGAAAATCTGTGTCTCACCCCCATGTCACCACCCACAGGAAGGCTGGGGACATTCTGAACCTCCCCTCCCAGGGCACGGAGGTGGGCCCTCGGCCACACCCCTGGCCTCCTTCCTGCCCACTGGCCTCGGCGTTGAGGAGGAGCGGGTGGGGATTGGGAGCCCGTGGGACATGTGGATAGAAGAACAGATCTCAGCCATTGGCCACCTCTCCCCAAAATTCTCGGCGGGCCCGAAACTCCCCTGCATCGCTAAGCCAAATGAAGTTTCCTTGGGCTCTTTGGGGAGCGTAACAGGCTATTTATGGCCTGTTAAAAACAGTAAAGCCAGAAACGAGGGCGGAATCGTCATGCGTGGTTACGGCTGAATTTTGGGGGCGTCCAGGTCTTCTTGCGATTGGTTCGTCCCCTGTCCCCGCTCAGTCTCAGCCGTTCTACCTCCAGGACAGGGGGTGGGGACTGGGCCCTCTCTCTGTGTGCTATGAAGGACTTTGGTTTCATTGTAGCATTGAACCGAGCCAGGAAAACATCATCATTAAGTGGGAAGTGAGTGGGAAGGGGAATTGGAAACTGTGTAACAGGGACCTTTGCTCTGAAGGGGAGACAGGGGAAGTGGCCTTTGTGGTGGACTCTGTTCAGTGAGGGCAGCATGGGAAGGAGGAACCGGACAGGGAGGGGGCGGTGCTCAGGCAGCAATGGGGAGGGTGTGTGAAAGAGAGAGACACAGACAGACAGACAGAACCACACAGAGACAGAGAGGGAGACGGGGCACAGACACAGACAAAGGTAGATTGCCGCCACGCAGCTCAGATTCCCACTGAAACCCAAGTCCGAGGAGCTAACGTTTGCTTTCCCCCAAAGTCTGTCTTCTGTGGCTTTGCTGGAGTCTTGAAATCCTGTCCTCCACGTAGGAGAATGACGGGGGCCCCGTCCTCCCGAATGACGTGCAGCCCGGTTGCCTTTCAGGGGCAGGTGGACTGTCAGGGAGCCACCCCCAGGTCCTACCTGGGCCCCGTTGAGGGCTGTGGGCTGCCCACCCCACAGAAGCAGCTTCTTGAAAATGCCCTGCCTAAACGTCGGCAGCCACAGAGAGAAGCCTTTGTCGCCTCCCCTGCCCCACCCCACCCAGTGTGACAGCAAAGGAGAGCAGCAGGGTGAAGTCAGCAGGGGGAGTGTGTGCAGAAACTGCCCCTGAGCAGCAGCGGGGGGCCGCAAGGAAAATCTGTCCTGGCGAGCTAGCTGCGGTGGAATGAAGAACCACACCCCCCACTCCAAGGCACTGGCCAGCAGTGCGGGGCGGATGCTGCCCCCTGGTGGCCGCCACGGGGTTGCGTGCTTCAAGCGCTCAGGTAAGGCTCTGCAGACGCTGGCGAGTCGCTGATGAAAATGAGATGCAAATCACAGCGCGCTGATTGGCCAGCGGGCTGCCAGCATCACCGGAGAGCAGCTCCACGTGCCTCCGGCTGCACGTGCGCCCCGTTCTTTTTTAGCGCCACCTCACCCCCTCCCTTGAATTCTGTTCTGGGCACCTCGGGAACAAAAGGTAGCGGCAGGAAAAAGGCAGCAGATGCAACTGAAAATGAATCGGATTTCCTGTATTTAGAAGGAGGCCATTTATTTCTGAATACAGATCTATCCAGCATGTTATTTATGTGTTTTGCGATTTTCCGGGATGTGACTTCTCGGGGTGCTTTGTCTTTAGTAAGCCCAGCACCGGGGCGCGGGGGGCAGGCCCTTGTTGGCGGGCAGCAGCCACGGGGCTGTTGCGTCCAGCGCTCTCCGCGGCCCGTCTCCGCGCCTGCGTTCTGTTTTGACGTGTGCCTGGCCTCATTACAAGATGACAGTTGGCGATACTGGTGTGACTCAGGCAGAGGGAACCGTCAAGCAGCCGCCTGAGCTGCCAGACGGTGCGAAGCGTCACGGGAAACCGGCTGAGGTCTGGGTTCTGGTTGGCCGCGCCCACCGGGTCCTGGGCGCAGCCGTGAACCAGGCGTGGTCTCTCAGCTCCTGGTTCTGCCCCTCCGGCCTGGGCTTCCCGGTCAGGGACCCGCCTCCTGGCGAAGGTGTCCAGTCCACTGCTCCTCAAAGCCAAGGTGGGCGTGATGCCGCACCCGGAGTTGGGGCAAGGCTCTGACACTTGCTGCGAGCCAGTTTCCAGCACCCTGGGCCTCCACTCCTGGCTCTGCTCTCGGGCACGCCGACATCGCCAGGATCAGTGTGACAATTCCATGTGATGCCCAGGGTCTGTACAACCGGCAAAAACCCTTGATTGGCGTGGTCAGTGGGGATATTTCGCAATCACTGGACCACCCCTGGCAGTTCTGATGTGTTCGCTGGCCTTGAAAACCTTTGGGGAGCACTTCCGGCTGGCATAGCACTGTTGAAGGGCGGCGTGTGGTCAAGGGCGCCCCTCTGTTCCGGGGCTGACCTTGGACAAGGATGGGCCGTTTGGGCCTAACCAGCTGGGGCATCTGAAGGACCACAGGTGAATCATGAGATCTGTTGGCTACCGTGTCCAAGGTGAGGGAGAGACATGGGGGACAGGAGTGTCCCCGGCCCATGGGACTTCCACCTTGGCTGTTGTTCACCTCAGTGTAGTTCAGCTCAAGCCACGGGCTGAGCGCCTGCTGTATACTGTGCGGCACTGTCCCGAGCAGTGTGCCTTCCCCCAGGGCCATGTTTCCAGATGGATGGGGGCAGCTCCTGGCTCACAGGGACTGACTGTGTCCCACGGGGCTGGAGGCTTCTGGGGCGCATCGCCCCTGGAAACGGGGCGCTCCCCTTCCCATCGAGATGTGCACCGCTGCCTCCTGCAGCCCTGCCCAGACTCCGAATCTTGCATCCTCTTCTTGTAAACACACCTGGGGAACTGAAGTGTCATCCTGCAGTGTCAGGCTGCTAAAGCCACACAGCAGGAATACGTGGGTGGCTTAGGGACCTTTGTCACTGCTCAGTGGTCAAATGTCCGCCTAGGCAGCGGTGTGCAGAGTGGCACCAGTGTCCCCTCTCCAGCTGTTGCTTGGGTAACAGCGGAGACCACACCCTGTGCTGGGGAGGAGGCCGAGCGTGTGAGGCCCAGCAGACAGAGGCTCACTGCGTCACGGGTCCCCATGTTAATTCCACGAGTCACCACCTCAGGCAGTAGACAGCCACCAGGGTGGCTGTCCTCAAAGGAAGGACAGGGGTGATGTCCAATGAGTCATCACCTGTCACCCCTGTTCTCTCAGCTTCACAGGTGCAGCCGTGTTTGAGAAAGTGCTACCCAGCTCGGGAGCACGGGCCCCAGCGGGGGGCAGGTAAAGCTCATGTCCTGGGCATGGCCACCTCACCCCTGTGGCCTGATATTCAGTCCACAGAGCTCGTCCAGCTCCAGGTGATGGCCATCGGCCCAGGAATTCAGAGGGTGGAGCCGCTAGGGACAGCTGTCAGGCCTGAGCACAGGGAAAGACTGGGCTTTGCCGTCTCTGTTTTTTCTGCAACTCCGTCTGCATCCCCCAAATGGCATGGCAGCCTGTGGCTCCCCCGCCTCCCCCACCCCGCCGTCCCTCCTCCTTCACGCAGAACTGTAGCGCTGCCCCCTGCAGTCAGGATGTGACTGTACAAGTGGAACTGCAGGACAAACAAAAATTAACAACTTCACACAGCCAAGAACAGAAACTGTTCCAAGGGTTGTTTTTAGTTTACAGTCAATTAACCTTCCTCTTAGAAAAGCACCAATAACGGCCTGCCCTGGCCAAGTGGCTCAGTTGGTTGGAGCATCGTCCCATGCACCAAAAGGTCGTGGGTTCGATCCCCAGTCCCGGTGCTTACCTAGGTTGCAGGTTCAGTCCCTGACTGGGGCACATACAGGAGGCAACTGATCCAAGTTTCTCTCTGTCTCTCTCCCTTCCTCTCTCTCTAAAATCAATAAAAACATAACCTCAGGCGAGGATTTAAAAAAAAAACCCTAAAGCTTAATTTCCCATTTGATACACATGGTTTCTGATACCCATTATTTTTTAAAATATGTTTCCGCCAATATTAAGAAATAATTGTGCAGAACAGGCCCAGCTGATCACAGTGACAACCGCTCAGTCAGGGTTCCCTGCTGAAAACGTGGATTATGATGACCTTTCCTGTAATGCGTCCTAAGGGGAAATAAAAATTTTAAAATAAAACCAGGGCATAAAGGAAATGTTACTTATCACTTCAAGGCTATAATTTCGCTTTCTGGTGAAAAATTCTGACGTTCAGAAGAGGGCAAAATAAAGTCAGCACTTTAAGGAAAAAAAACCTTCATAAATACAAACCACAGTATCTCTCAGTTGGTAGTTAAGTGATTCTTCAATTAAAATTCTAATTTCAGAATCTCAATCATTTTAACTTTCCTGTGACTATTATCGGGCTGATCAGCTTTGGCCAAATACCAGGAAGAAAGTATAACTGTCTGAGGAAATTAAAAATCATTATAGGGTTGATAATACATTGTGCCTCAGACACTAAACCGATCTCTGTGCGGATTATTAAATTAATATCAAGGTCAGCGTAGAACGGCGGATTTTCCCCTTTTTGGACATTGGACGCGTTTCAGGAGCTGAACTGAAAACAATGTTTGGTTGGTCCCACGACACCACGGCAGACTGCTGCCAGGCCGCGGGACCCCAGGCCGCTAGCGTGTAGCGGGTGGTATTGGACGGGATGATTTGCTGTGGACAGATGTCCCCGTGGCCCCGCCCCTGTTCCTGGCCACGCCCACTCGCTCTCACATCAGAGGCAGGCATTGGCGCAGTGGTGGATGGAGGTGAGCAAAGCAGGAGGGAGAGCGGAAGAAACCAAAGATGAGCGTCACCTTTCCCGGCGTTTTCCATAGGCCCCGCCCCTTTCACACACTAGCTCTGCCTCTTGCGCAAATCATTTCGCCTTTCTTGCCCTTTCATTTCCTTTCCGGGGAGAAACTGTGATAACCAGAGCACCTGCTGGGGTGGCCATTTTCAGGAGGAAGGAGGACGTTACCGACACAGGGACGCACACACGGCGAGTTTTTGGGAGGAAGGGGAACAGTCACGCTGCTCCCTGGCCTGCGTGGAGGAGGGCCCACCGCGGAGTGCTTTGCGCGCCAGGGATGGACACCTTAGTTTTACAGACCATTTGCCTTGGGTCTGCCCTGCCCTCCCATTCCCACCCTGGCCAACGTTCTTTCGTTATCAAAAAGAAAGGAGCCCTGGCTGGGTTGTCCAGTGGGTTGGAGCGTCATCCTGTTCACCAAAAGGCCACGGGTTCGATCCCCAGTCCGGGTGCATACGAGAGGCAACCGATCAATGTTTCTCATATAGATGTATCTCTCTCACATAGATGTCTCTCTTTCGCTCTCAAAAAATAATCCATAAACATGTCCTCGGGTGAAGATTTAAAAAAAAGAAAAGAAAGTGATGAGGGCTTGAATATGGGTTGTTTGTTTGGGCTATTTTGTTGCAGAAGAAACAGAATTTTTGCCAACGCTTCCAAACATGACCTGTGAACCGGGCAGTGCTTCTTGGCTGGGTCAGCCGTGTGCCCCCCGGGCCCTGGGGGAGGGGCGGGCCGTTGGCTCCTCCTCTCTTCCCCCACTCCCTGGACCAGCGAGGGCGGTGATTACAAGGCCCCTCGATGGCGAGGTCATTCTGTGATCAACCCTCCAGGCTCACCGGGCGCGAGGCCAGACGGCTGCGCAGTGACTCCCTCCTGGCCGCCACGGAGCTCGGGTCCAAGCTCGTTACCGTTTAAGCCTCTCTGCTCTGTCAGCTGGGCCCCCGACTGTGCACCTGCGTAGCCCCCCTGCCAACACATGTGCTGTGATGATAAGTGACGGTGCACAGCACTTACAGAGAGGGGGCACTGGTGCGTTCGTGGGTAGCGACTAATGCAGTCCTCCCAACCACACCCCAGCGAGGCGTGCATGTGGCGCGCACACACGATAGGCACAGTGTACACACAGGACGCACACCGTACATACCCAGGGTGCATGTGGTGTGTACATGGTATACACGTGACACACACAGGATATGTGCAGTGTACACACGATAGACACCCAGCGCGCACGCAGCAGGCACGCACCCCCAGGCGCCCCCTGCTGGCTGAGCAGGGTTCCGGGACTGCGCCTCCAGCCCAGCTGGCTCTGCCCGGGAGCAGGCCTGGCCGTGGCGGCTTCAGCGTGAGCGGATTTGCTGTTCAGATCATCCCCCAGTAAGACCCTCAACAGAACGGTATCGACTCACTTCAGAGCGCACTTGTGAGGTTCACACTGCTCAGTTCGCGTCCAAAACAGAAACGGTTTCCAGAAAATCGGTCCCCGTTCTGTCGGGCCCCGATCCATCGGATGTGAGGGTGCTGAGCTTGGCGTCAGCGCCGGGCGGTCCCCGAGCCCGCTGGCGGGAGGGCAGGTGCAGGGCCCGGGGGACCGGCCTCTCACGGCTGCAGGGGCGCCGTGTCCCCGGGAGTCACCTGCGGCTGAGCCTGCACCTCACAGTGTTGACCTGTCACACCTCTCTGCTCTGCTTGTCCTCAGAGGAGGTCCTGAAGACCCACATCGCGCACTGGTGGTCTCCGGACGGCACGCGGCTCGCCTACGCCACCATCAACGACTCCCGCGTGCCCGTCATGGAGCTCCCGACCTACACGGGCGCCGTGTACCCCACGGTGAAGTCCTACCACTACCCCAAGGTAGGCGCCGCCCCGCCGTCCCCCCGAGGGGGCCTGTCACCCTCTCAGTTGTGTCAGGAGCCGCCTGTCCACAGGGGCGGGTGAATTATTTCCCGTCACGTCCCACTCAGCCCCCGTCGCCCGAGTTCAGCTTCTTGGCACATTTACCTTATTTTCAAGAGCTGAACTGCTGTTAATCTTTGGGCTGAGCTCCATCTCCTTCAAAATAAGCGCCTTCCCTCCAGGCGCGATTCTGGGAGACAAGCACTCTCACGTTCATGCCCACCCTGGGGACACTCTGTCCTGGCTCCGTCTTCGGGATTTGGCCCCTGGCCCCTGGGTCCGTGCCGGGCTGTTCTGTGCGTGGTCGTGTCTAACGGCCCCCAGACCGCGATGCTGACACAAGGCGCCAGCAAGGACACAGGGCAGTGGGCGGGACAGGGGACATGGGCCAGCGTCCGACCCCGTTCTGTCAGCAAACTAGAGCAAGGATGTGCGGGGGAGGGCCTGACACCAGACCTCTGCCGCCCGCTCTCCCGGAGAGAGCTGATGTCCGCGGGAGGGTCGCGGCCCCCCTGGGCACTCGCGGCTGCCGTAGGTGGCCCCCAGCCCCCGCACCCGCCTGGTGACAGCGCACACTTCCCGACACGGGGATGCCCCTGAAGGGCCACTCTGGCCTCTGCCAGAGGGCACTGAGCCCCACTCCCCACGCATCAGACCGCAGCTGGGGCGTGCCAGCCGGCAGGCGGCAGCAGGAGGGACGACAGCGCGCAGGTGTGACCGGCCAGGTGCGGGCAGGGAGACACCTGGTGTCCCAGTCAGCTCGGGCGGCTGGAATGAACCCGGCAACAAACCCGGAGGCTTGGACAGAGCACATTCCTTCCCCCAGGTCTGGGGGCCGGGAGTCCACGGCCAGGCTGCCGGTGCGGCCGGGCGCTGCCGAGCACCCTGCTCTGGGCCGCGGGCGGCCCGTCTCTCCTGTGTCCTCACGGGGCGGAGGGACAGCTCTGGCCCCCTCCTCTTCCTGTAAGGGCACTGACCTCATCACGGGGCCAACTGTCATGACCTAATAGAATCCCAGTGACCCCCCATTAGGCATTGGGGTGTCACATGCTGACTTGGGAGGAACCCAGACCTCTGTCCCTAACAGCTGGTGTGACCCATTTTCCGTCGCCCTTCGGTCCGGGTGGCCCCCGGTGGAGGAGCCTCTGTCTCTGCCTTTTTCCATCCTAGTGGCACCTCAGTGACACCGGGACACGGGTTTGCCTTGGGACGGAACCCTTCCTCTCTGTTCCAGCTCGTCATCCACAGAAACCCTGCAGAAGGGCTCAGGCTGTAGGGTGCAGGGCGGATGGTGCCAGTCTCTCAGCCCGCCTGCGTGCCTCCACACGCACACACTCACACACTCACACCCCTCACACACATGTACACACGTGCACTTACACACACCACACCACATAATCCCGCACCACACCACACACACACATATTCACACACACACGCAATACAAACGTACACACTCATACCACACACTATGCTCACACACTCAGGAACACATGCACACACTCACATCCACACTCACTCACACATACACACTCATGCACTCACACACCACACACATACCACACACTATACCACACACACAGTACAAACACACAAACACACACACTCACACACTGACACACACTATGCTCACTCACACACTAACACTACAAACACACACACACACACCACATACACACTCACATACTAACACAATATACACACACACTCACACACTACAGTCATCACCGGGGACGGTTTCCCGGGTGAACCCCTGGAGCAGGGTCCCTTCAGTCCAGGGCCCACGACCTTGACCTCACCGTCAGCCCTGGGACCGGGGCCTGGAGCTCACTCAGGGTTGGAGTTGGCAGAAAGCCGCCCCATTCTAGCCGGCAGAGTTCAGACAACCTTGGCCCCCTAACGCCCTCTCCCGAGTCAGAGCCTGACTCTGCCCACTCGTGGGGCCCATCCCCCCCCCACACACTGGCCGTCTTCCTCTCAGAGCAGAGGAAGGGAGGGCGGCAGTCGCGTCCCCCCGTCACGCCGACCAGGCTGGTGTGCCCCGTCCCCGGGGCCGAGGGAGCAGGGGGTGCACTGGGAGGACGTTCAGTTCCTTTCAAAGAAATTCGTTTTCCCCGCCTCTGGGCCACAGCCAGCATCAGTAATGCTCTCCGCTTCTGGAAGTTTCCCTCCTCCGTGTCCAGTTCCTCTCCCACCCTCCGTGGTTAATCGCGTGGAGTTGTCTCGCCTGGCACTGACAGACCATGTGGGGATGGGGTTTGGGGGGAACAGTGAGGATGGGGTGGGACCCCCGGGCAGAGCAGGGCTTGGCCGCCTCGGTGGCCTCCAGTCCTCACGTCCTCGTGGTAACCACCTGCTCTCAGCAGGCTCCACCCCTCAGCGCGGAGCTGCAGGGTCCCCGGGCCCGCGTCCGTTCTGGGATGACCTCACAGGGCTCAGCTTTGCTCATGTCCCTGTCCTTCTGTCCTTCCCAGGCTGGCTGTGAAAACCCCACCATCTCCCTGCATGTCATCGGCCTAAACGGACCCACCCACGACCTGGAGATGATGCCGCCCGACGACCCGCGCATGAGGTTTGCTCCCTCCTCTGCGCTGTTACAAAACAGTAACAATTAGATGAGTTATTAGGGTCGCGTGTGCATGGTCTCCGATGTATGTTATAGCCAATGTTAACATCCAAGGAAAAGGTAAGTGTCTGAAGCCTTCCTTAAGTTTTGCGAGTCGGTTTCCTGGGAACAGAACACGGGTCAGACCAGTCCTACCACGTCCCACCCACGCTGGGGGGTCCGTTCTCCTACCCGGACGACGGCACACCTCCAGCAGGGGGCGCACGCCACGGTCTTTCCCAGAAAATCCGTGCCATCGGACTTTCTGTCTCTGACGCCCCATTTTCGGAGCATGATTTTAGGGCATCGCGGTCCCCTGCTGGCGCCGGGATCTGAGCAGAGACTCCTGTTCCGTGAGCCAAACCTCGCAGATGGCGAGGCAACCGCCGCGTGGCTGGGCGAACGTTCTGACACAGATAACTCTCCTCTTGTTTGGATGGATTCTTTTTTGATCAAAGCGAAGGAGTAGCCTCTCCAAGTGAAGTGGTCTGAATATCAGTTTCGTCCTGTCCCCAGGCACAAGCCGCCTGGGGGCGCTGTCACTTCCAGAGCCCACCTAAGTCCTCCTGAAACCTCGGTGTCGGGAGTATCGATGGGGAGGCGGGCAAGAGGAGGGTGTCGGGCTGGTACCCGGGTCCCTGCATTCAGAGATCCCCGTTCATCCAGAAACGGGCCCGTAGAGCCCAAAATGATTCCTTCGGAGATTCGGCAAATAGCCCAAAGTTTGCTACAACGCTAGCCTGGGTCTTTGCCATCTAGTTACAAGAGCCGCACGTGATTGGCAGCCTCCGCAGCGTCCGGAAGGGCAGGCGCCGCGGCCCCGCCCCTCGGGCTGCTCCAGGGGCCCCGCTCCGCCTGGATCAGGGAGCCGTGGTTCTGCCGGTCTTTCGTGAACTGCGTTGTCACCTCCTGCAGTGACGTCTGCAGTCAGACCATCTGCCCGCGTCCCTGACGCCGGACGTCCCTGCAGAATTCCGTGGGGCGTCTGCAGCCCTCCCTTCCTCCGCAAGATGTCAAACGTGCTCAGGCCCCCAGGTGGACAGACCAGCCCTCCGTGAAGGGCGCCCGTGCCTCCGTCCCTGCCCCGGGCTGATCCCCACTCGGGCAGCCGGTCCCCAGGCCTGACTCCCTTACGGCCCCTCCTTGGGGACCGGCCTTTTGTGAGCACCGGTCAGGGGACCCGGTGGACCTGGCTGGCTGTATTTGCGCCAGGGTGGCAGAAGCCTTCGGCGCGTTGCTCCGCCCCCTCTCCGGGCAATCCGCAGATGCCTCTCCTCCCCGCAGCCCCCCGGGGGCCCCATCCGGCATGCTCTCTGAATTAATATGGAAAGTCACCTGGAAAATCTACGCCATCTGTGCGAGTTAATTGAAAATCTCGTTTAGTCAATTTGGTGGGGCTGTTTCCGCAGGCTTGATTAGCTTCAAGGACAATGAAAAATTAGCCTCCCCGGGAGCTTGCCCATCGGTCCACTCGCTCTCCCCTCCCAAGCTAGTGGTAATGAGGCCTTTTCTCCACCATCTAAGGCCGCCGTAGGTAGCGGTCACACTTTGTCAACCCCCTTCTCTGCCCCACGCCCTGAGGGCTTTTGCAAGGTGAGCACAGATGCATCAGAAATCGTAGACCACCCAGGAGCAGATGTGTATTGAGTATTGATTATTGGCCAACCAAGGGACGGAGGATTCTGTGGGGGAGGAAGCAGAGAGGTTAGGATTCAGAGGGCGATAGACTGGAGGAAATCCAAGCAGATGAGCAATTGCACGTGTGAATTGGGCCTTGGGACGCGTGGGAAAGGGGGCCGGCCTCGGCTGCGGGTGCCGGCACCACGGCTCAGCACGGTGGTGCACCGTCGGCACTCCGGGCCTGGAGACTCTGCCGCGAGCACATCCCGTGTGTTGGAGCAGCATCCCTGGCCTCAGGCCCCTGGACACCGGCAGTGCCCTTCCCTGAGTTGTGACCATCACAAACATCCCCAGCCATCACCCCGCGTGCCCAGATTGAGGACCGCTGGCTGACGGTGACGGGGGAGCTGCTTCTTCCCAGACATCCGCGCGGCTTTGCTGTGCTGTCCGAAGGCGTCTTCGGGGCGACGCAGTCTGGTTTCCTTCAGCGCCAATCTGGAACAGACAGAAAGCAGACACCTGCTCTGTGCAGAGACATAAATGGGAAGGAGACAGAACCAGGGCCCTCGCAGGCCTGGCCAGGGGCAGACGGCAGACAAAGAAATACGTAGTATTAAAAAAAAAAAAACTCAGTGTCGGCTGGCGTGGCTCAATGGATTGAGCACCAGCCTGTGAACCAAAGGGTCACCTGTTCGATTCCCAACCAGGGCACGTGCCTGGGTTGTGGGCTGGGTCCCCAGTGGAGGACCTGCGAGAGTCAACCAACTGGTGTATCTCTTGCACAGTGATGTTTCTCTCCCTCTCTTTCTCCCTCCCTTCCCCCCACTCTCCATACATACATACATACATACATACGTACATACATAAATAATCCAGTGCCACAAAGCCCCTATCCTTCTTTTAACGCTTTGCCCACAGGGGAGCGGTCGCTTCCTGGGAGCAGCGGTGGGTGGAGGAGGGTCCGCCGGCAGGCACAGGACCAGGCATGCAGACTGTTCTCAAAGCCCCTCTCGTGACTCTGCAGCGTGGCCACAGTGGGCAAGCCCTTCTCAGCAGCGACATATCCACCGGAAACAGAAGGACCTCCGCGTTTTCAAACGTCCCCGCCTCCGTCCCTGAGTCTGCTGTCCTGCCAACGCGTTTCTGGTCTCATCTTTTGTGCTCTTTACTGGCTCTGGGCAGGCGGTGGTTTCCTCTGAACAGGGTTTCCAAGTTTTCTTGAGACTGTTCTGGGGATGAGTTCCACGCAGGAACGCTCTCTGTGCCCTCGGAGTGGGTCCTATCGCTGCTCCTGCCTCCTGCGTCCCAGCGAGGACCCGGGCGCCTGAGTGTTCACCCGAGTTTGTTTCAGGGGGCAGTTCAAGGAGATCAGCTGGGCCAGACAGCTGCTGTGGGTGGTCACAGCGTCCGCTCGGGGGTGGGCTTCGTCACCCCCTGGGGCGAGAAGCCGTGCGTGCTGCCGGAGAGCCGGCTGGATTCTGCTGATCACTGACAAGGCGTTCTCGGCGTCCCCCTCGGTCTCGGTTCCGATGCTGGTGCCAGCACGAATGTCCAGTGGGAATCGGAGCCGTGGACGTCTGCGTAGTGGGCGTCTGATGAAGAAGGCATGCGCCACGTGGCCGTGGCCCGTGGCTGAGAAGGCAGCCAGATGGTTCTGGAGACGCTGTGAATAGATACACAAGCCACGCTGAGCTCGTTGGCAGGCTTGCGCGCAGCAGAAAAACAAAATGTGGTTTGCCTTCCCCAGCCCCATCAATAAGCCACCTCTGTGGGCCAACAAGCCCTTCCAGCCAGAAACACCGTGTTCTTTTGAAGATGTCGGTGACACCCTGGACAAGGGTTTTCAAGGCCACGTCACGAGGCTGTGTGCTCAGGGGGACATGAGCTCAAAGGGTGTAAGTGGCAGGCGGAGTCTGCCCCGTGGGCCCAGCTGGCACGCCCAGGACACGGTTTGACGGTGTGTGCAGGAGGGCGGGGGCTGCCAAAACTGCTGAGCTTTCTGGCTCTGACTGCGCCGGGCGCGCACCGAGGTGTGCGCAGATGGGATCCACAGCTGCCGCCCGCGCACACATCTGTCCCTCGCCCCCGTCTTCTTATTGGCTTCCTGTTTGTAGGGCTCTGTTTACGGAAGGGGTCAGCAAGGGTCCCCGTGTCCCTTGCACTTCCTGCACCCTCTGTCCAGGAGAAGACGGGGGCCCACGGAGGGCAGGCGGCTTGTGCAGAGTCACCGCGGATGCATTGCTGGGATCCTCGGTGCACCGTCTGTGTCTGCCCTGTCTGCCCCAGCTGCCCCGGCCCAGCAGACCCCTCCCTGCCTACCCCGCCGAGCTCGTCACCATCAGCATTCTGGGTAGCCTCTCGGGCTGTAGTTAGGGTTGGAGTTTAGGGTTAGGGCTAGGGTTAGGGGTTAGGGTTAGGGCTTGGGTTAGGGTTAAGGGTTAGGGTTTTGGGTGTGGGGTTAGGGTTAGGGTCTGGGTTAGGTTTAAGGTTTTAGGTTAGGGGTTGGGGTTAGGGGTTAAGATCTGGATTGGGGTTAATTAAACGCTGTTTTTGATGCAGCCTTTCTCTTCTGGTGACATAAGCCTGGGTGGACAATACCACAGACACCCAGCACCGTCACTGCTGGTTGTGGCTCTTCGGGTGGCCCCTGTCTGTCTGAGTGATGGTGACGGCACACTGCCACACCCCCAGGCGGGGGCAAACATGGCACCCGTGGGAAGGCTCTGGTCCCCATCCGCACATCCTCCGAGGCGGTGGGGAGTGACAGAACAATCACAGTGACGTCGGTGTGCGACCCAGGGGTTTATCCCCTGCACTGGTGGCACAGGCTCCTTGGGAAAAGCCACAGGGCAGCGGGGCCCTGTCACCACGTCTGGTCCTGTTAGACGCTCTGCATCTGCTCTCTGTTGGTGACATCAGCACCTCCCCCCGCCCCCCAGGGTGACCTCCTCTGACTACTGTTCACTGTATTGGCATCACGATCTCTCTCATTCCAAGTCCCTCTCTCCTCCGTCTGCTCAGTGCTGCCCCCTGTGGCGCTGAGACCCTAGATTCCTCCCGTCCTGAGCGTTTGGTAGATTTCTCTCCGCATCCCCAGCCTGGGCACTGGGTCGGGGCAGTATGAGGCCAGCCCTTTGCTCGTTGCCCCAAGCAGCTCCCCGTCCTGCTACCACAGAGCGAGGGGGCTGGCGTCACCGGTCACAGGGGCGGGGAAAGGTTGAAGGAGGGAAAGGTGACCGTGGCCATGGAGGACGTGGGGTCTGGGGAGTCTCTTCCACACCCATTGTCGCTGTTCTCCGGTGGGTCAGAGACGCCTGAGAACTCCACGGGGGAAGCAGGCTGTCGGCTCGCCCCAACTACTCAGCAGGAGGAGGTGGGCGTGTGGGGTCCTCAGGCTTCACTGCCTGTGAGCTGCCCCCCAGTACACAGCGCACACCCAGCCCCCACGGCGCCTCTGCAGAGGGGTTCAGCCGGACTTGTGGAAGCGCCAGTGTCCTCGGAAAAGAGGGCCCAGACCCAGGACGCAGGCCCCCACCGCGCTGGAGAGGCACCTGCCTGGGGAGAGGCTTCCAAAGACCCCAGTCTGGAAAGTTCAGGAGCCACGGGAGCTCCTCCAAGCGAAGGCCCCATGATGCCTGCTCACCTCAGAGCCGTTCGCCGCTGAGTACGGTTTATACGAGAAGGAGAGCTTCCCGGGGCCAAGTCAAACATACTGGTTCCGTTTCTCTTGGTTCCAAAGGACAGAAAAAATAATCAGTGTGTGTGTAGGTGCGTTCTCTGTAGAAGCTGTTTCTGTTTGGTTGGGTGAAAGTTCCACTCAGACCTAAATCAGCCTTGAGAACATAAGGGCAGCCCTTCCCTGTCCCTCAGGGGGTGACCGCTTGGGGGGCACTCGCCTCTGTGACCAGCGTCCTCGGCTAAAGGGCAAGAGTCTTAGTTCAAGTTCAGTCGTTTTTTCTCTTTCTCCCTGATGCACTCAGTCTACTGCGTTGGCGGATGCTTATTCTATCGACTTAAATCAAATTAATTGGTGGATACTATTAATGAAGTATACTTCTGCTCACCTGCCTTCTCCTGCTTTCTTTGCTGTTAATGGTTCACTTCTTGAGGAGCTTGGAAAAATTACCTTGTTCTTATTACCTCATTCTGGCCAGAAGCACCCAGAGGGTGGCCACCTGTCCCTGCGTCCCTCATGCCAACCCACAGGCCTGGCTTCATCCAGGGTGACTGAAATGTTTCTCCAGAACACCACACATTTTCTCTTTGTTGTTGTTAATTTTCATTTACGTTTACCTTTCTGTTTCTTCTTTACCAAAGTACTGCATATTCCTGCTTAAAGTGGAATCATACAGAAGGGGTTATAGTGAGAACAATAGTCCTTTCCTCCCCCCTCAGCCATCCTGACCCTTGAGGGAGACAACCTTACCTCTCTTATACCATTTCCCCTGGCAGTAATGTCATATCACTTTTTAAAAAAATGCTCATTTCACTAATTTCTACTCATTAATTTATTCATTTTTGTTGTCTTTTTTAAAATTCATTTGAGAGAGAGAAACATCAATTTGTTGTTCCCCTCATTTATGCATTCACTGGTCTAGTCTTGTATGTGCCCTGACTGGGGATCGAACCTGCAACCTTGGCGTATTGGAGCAACACTCTAACCCACTGAGTTACCCGTCCAGGGCTGTTATTGTCTTTTTTTATGATAGAGAAGAAATCGGCACACTCACCTCTACAGCCCTCTCCCTTCTCCTTCCATGTACATTTTATTGTCTCTCTGGGTTACCTTCATAAACCCAAATAATACTTTTACAAGCTCCCTTCATGTTGCATTACGACAGACAAAAGCTCGTAACTCCCCAGTTTGTAAGAGGAAAATATTAGTCCTGCCTTTTCCTGCAGGGCCCTTCCCTGTCCCTGCCACGTAGGAACTTCTGTCTTTTGATTTGATTGTGTATCATTGAAATGGACAGCATTCGAGTTCTTTCTGGTAACCGTAATTAAGTCTGACTTATCTGTAGGCTGACTCTAAAATCTCAAAGCTGATAAATAGCATGGACTTTATTATGAGTAATTATCTTTCACGGCACAGCTCAGTCGTGGCCTGCGATGGTCTCTTTTCCATTCAGCCTTTCGTTTTCCCTGGAGTTTTAAATTGCTTTTCTTTTTCACCTGGACTGTTGGGTTTCGTCACACTCTATCGGGCACTCTATTGCAATGCCCTTTCCCCCAGACCGATCTCCCCCAGTACCTGCCACTGTCCTTCTTGATGCCATCCTGGGACGTCCCTTCCTGCTCTCCACGTGGGGGCCAGTGCATCATCTTCTCCCTTGACTTCCACCCACTCTTGTCTGGGGCACATCCTCAAGGTGCTTTCCTAGGACAGGACTGTGAGGAGTAAACTTTCTGCATTCTTGAATATCTTTTAAAACACATCTTTTTCTCACATTCATTGAAAATCTCAGCTGTACATGGATTTGTCGTTTGAAAACCATGGTCCCTCCAGTTTGGGGACATAGTCCCACTGCTTCTGGACTTGAGTGTTGCTGGTGACAGGCCTGATGTTGCTCTGATACCTGTTCTCCTGTGGATCCCGTGCTTTCTTATTCCTGGAAGCTGAGTGTTGGATGTTGGAATAACTTGTCGAAATGTGTTTTCCTTTGCCATCTCTCACTCAGAGACTCTCCCGTGAAATTCCTGTTCAGCCACAGTTCTCTGCCACATATCATGTTGTTGTACTTTGGCCTCCAGTCCCCGAAGTTCCCTCGGGGTCCACCTCCGTGGGCATTTAAGGTCCCTGATGTTTCCAACCAACCTCAGCCCTTAGAACTCTTCTCTCTGCTTCCTCTTTTCCAGGAAAGGAGCAAAACCTAGTTCCTTTCCCGTGTCCTTATCAGTGTGGAAATTTACCTATTTTATTCCTTCTTTCTCCTCACAGTTAGGTTTCTGGAGAGAGGAGACATAAACAAATGGGGGAAAACTACCGACTTAAGTTGGAAACCTCCCGTTTATCCTTAATGGCCTTCTTATTTAAAAAGTGATCCCTGCCTCATAGAAACGAATAATCACCTGCCATCCCACTAACTGTGGCGAGCGTTTCGATCAATTCTCCTTTGAGATTTTTTGTCTAGAAATGCATACTTGTTCTCTGTTCGCTTGTCTGCCTTTTAATAATTAAGCCGTATTCCCAGCAGCGTGGACCGTATCCGTCATCCTTTCCCCACTGGTTTTGGGATGACACTGTTATAAAATATTAAATTATTACATAAGCTGTTCTGTTCCTGTGTAAACCGTTGTGACTTCAGGCTGTTCACCCACTTGCAGACCTACTGATTCTTGCATCAGTACAAATCTAGAGCCAAACCATAGCATTAGCATCTTTTTATTTAAATCCCTCTCAGCGGGGTCGGAATCTTTTAAAAAACCATCTTGGCCATTACTGTTCATTTCTTCTTTTAGATGAACTTCAGAATTAGTTTGTTAGCGGCTCCCTCCCAGAAAAGAAACTCCTGGCTCTTTGTCTCAGAAGTAAATTGCTTTCCTTAACAAATCTTCAGTATTTATCACACGTAAAGCCCTGCGTGCATGGCACGAAGGCACAGAAATGAGTGAGGCAGATACGGTTCCTGCCCCGTGAAGCCTCATTGTCACCCATTCTGTTCTTGCAAACTGATTGTTACTTTGAAAACATTACCCACCAACGAGCGTCTTACTCTAGGAACATAGTGTATTCGTATTCCTTTTTCCGTAAGTGATATCTTTCTCTTTCACCATTTGTGTTTCTGTTAGGAATCTTGTAGTTACTCAGTGCAAATAATTATATGAATACCCAATATTCCTTTTATTTGATATCATTTTTATCACTTAATAGTGACTTTTAACATTTGCATTCAAATTTGTAATCAAATTGAGAGTCACTCAGGACCAGATAGGGAAGAGTTGATTTTGGAGGTGATCTTCACGCGCGTTAAACTCATAACTCTGTGCCTTTCGTGCTGAAATTCACACCTTCAGCGGGCGGTATATTCAGGAAGACATGCTTTGAACAAGATGTTGCTCATTAAAAACACACTGAAGTGTTAAATACCATTCGGCCTGGAGCAGTGGAGAAAGTTGAGAGCAGCCGAAATTTTGAGCCTTTGTCAAAACTTAGTGCTGAGTTGTTTTCCGTAGAACCCCAGGGTCCTATCAGGACACATTTGGGTGACTCATTCATTTGCCTGGAATGTGGACAGCACCCTTAGTCTGCCCAGTGGGATCCTTCCACCCCCTGTGGGCGTGTCTTGCCCTGTCCTTGGTGACCCCTTCTCCTCTGCCACCCACCCTGGTTTCTCCATGGGAAGCCCCTACCTTCTCAGAGGTGACCCCTTGCCCTGGGTTCTGGAAGGGCCTCCCAAATGTCCCCCCATTTCCCTGACTCTGATTTCTCTCACGTTCAATTGTAGTTTCCTTGTGACCCCATCCACCCTGTGTGAGTGACCTTGTGTTTTCTGCCCCAGAGAGGACAGAGCCCAGAACTCTGTCGTGTGTCTGGGTTTGGGTGACAGCTGGCTGTGACCTCTAGGCTATTAAACCAGGGGATGGCCCAAGCCAGGGTCTAGTCCCCAGTCAGCTAGAGGTCGAAGAGGGCAAAGGACAGCGGAGCCCAGCTTGGCACAGGCGGGGCCCCCCTTTGGAGCCTGTGACTACCCCCCAGAGGAGCTCCAGCCGCAGCCCTGGTGTCCAGAAGTATGGGGGGCGCCCGTCTCTGGGCCCCGAGCTCCCCACACAGCCGCTCACCCTGTACGTGTGTGCATTAACAGGGAATACTACATCACCATGGTGAAGTGGGCCACCAGCACCAAGGTCGCCGTGAACTGGCTGAGCCGCGCGCAGAACGTGTCCATCCTCACCCTCTGCGACGCCACCACGGGCGTCTGCACCAAGGTAGGCGAGGGGGCCGGGCCCCTGCGAGCAGACCGCTGAGCTGCTATTGTACCTGCCGGTCCAGGTGGCAGCGTAGCTTGCAGGTCTGCGCTTCGCTGCCACCTGGTGGACGACGCAAGTACTGCCGTAAGCCCAGAGCTCGGCCCCTCAGTGCCTCCCAATGGAGGCGCTCCCGTTTGGCCCCAAATTTTCATTTCCCGCCTGAAGAGAAAAAAAAGGCTTTGTTGTGACTTGGGAACCCTGAAGCAGCCGCTGTCACTGTGCTGCCTAAGTGAGTCACAGTCTGCGATGTACCTGGTTTGCCAGGTTATTTTGGGGGGGGCTCACTGTGGGGGGGAGGGAAGGAACGGTGATCACACCTCTGGCCTGGGTCCCCGATGTCACGCGTCACCCCAGGGGCAGGTCCATGGCACCTCGGGGTGCCCTCATTGTGCAGAGCAGCTGTTTCTTGGGGTTTCAGGGGGGTTTGTTTGATCTTCTATGATGCCCTATTCCACACGGTTTTATTTACGATCTGCTTTATATATTTTTTTAATATATAAAGTCGGTGGATGTCCACGCACGCATGCACAAATCCCTAAAACGAAGCAGCACTGAGGTCTGCCTTTCAACGGGCACGCGCGCGCCCGCCCGGTCGGCGACGGCGCTCGGGTGGTAAAAGCACCCCATCTCCCAGAGGCTTCCTACCTGGTGTGGTTGTCCTTGTCGATGGGGAGAGCGACATTTTCCTTGCTCAGGGACCCGTGGGCTCGGCTCTGAGCCACGCTGCGGACGGAGCAGAGAGCCGGGACCGCCTCCTCCTGAGCGGCCACAGAGCTGGTGTCTGTGCCGCCGCCCCTGCCGTGCGGGGAGCCGACCGTTTCTGCGCTGTGGGTCGCAGGCATGCGGCTCGCCCAGAGCGCCCCCGTCTGACGCTCTGATTTCATTGCAGAAACACGAGGACGAAAGTGAGGCCTGGCTGCACAGACAGGTAACTATTCCACGCGCGAGTCCCCACCTGCTTCACTGTACTGTGCCCCCCCCACTCCATGCACCTCGTGGTGGCTTTGAGAGCATTTGCCACAGACAATAGCATCTCACAGCGAATCCTACGGGGACCCCAAAGAGACGCACAGAGTGTGTGGCTCTGGTGAGTGGGGTCGCCCAGCCGCCGCCCTGCTCCCCGCGTGGCCCTTGGCACTCCGTGATGATGGCTTGAAAGCCCCAGCTCCTGAGGACTGGAGGTGTTTGGTGAGCGCCGAGGCCTCAGAGAGATGCAGCCCTTCTGGTGAGTTAGAAATGGCGCATCCATCAAAGGCACCTACATACAGCCTGCTACAGGAGAAGAAAATGAAAATGTGGGCAATGTCTCTGTTTTCTCCGCGTGGTTTCGTGGGGGAATCGTGTGCCGTGGATGCCGCGCGGGTTCAGCATGACCCTGATGTCCTGGGCACCGGACACCAAACCGGTTTCCAGCCCTGACTCAGCTAAGAGATGCCCACCAGGCCGGTTCTGGGAAATTGGAGGTTAGAAGTCAGGAGGGTCAAAAAATAAAACCCCAAACACTGGTACATCTTTCTCTTTTCTCTTTCCACACCTGACCGTACAAAGAACAGGTGCGGGCATTTTGAAGGCTTGCTTCCTTCCTGTCCTCCCTAATGGGATGGAAACCGTCTGAAAAATCTGTCGGGAAAATCGAACCAGGTCTGAGTCTCCAGATCATATAAGGAGGGCACAGGTGTGCTTCTTGGTCGATGTGATGGGTCCGTGGCAAGCCCCCAGGCAGGGTGATGGGGCTGCCACCGTGGCTCTGCAAGAATAATCTGGCGGCACTGACTGGTTTGCGCTTCTTTTATCTGGGAGTTAGTGATCCATCCCAGCCTTGTAGCTCTTCTCCCAGGGGCGGTGGCCTCAGAAATGGACACTGTTACTTTTAAATGTATCCAGTTCTGCTTCCCACCCTTCTTCCCCAGAAAAGGAATGGCCACTGGGGCCTCTTTTGTTTTCCTGTATCCAAGTTTGAGGCCAAGTCCAAGCTGGGGAAAAAGAAGGAGCAAGGTTGGGAACCCTGAGATATTAGTGGGGGAATTACGCTGGGAGGGGGCTGGGATGTCCCCGACGGCCACCTGGGCCAGTGACGCCCAAGCACAGATGGCCACAGCAATGCATGTGATGATGGTGCTCCCTGTAGCTCAGACAAAACGCCAGAGAGGAGGAAGGGAAGGGCCAGAGAAAGGCCGTTATCTGTACAGGCTTCCGTTTGCCTGGGGTGGGTGGGTCGTGCTAGGCGCGTGCCAGGTGTCGTGGGTGTCAGAGGTGAGGCGGCTGCTCCCGCTGAGCGCAGGTCACAGCCACGCGACAGTGAAGAACCTTCCGCCATAAGCGTGCTCGGCACCCTGCTTCTCAGCTGATGGACCTCTGGGTTGTTCCCACCTTCTCACCGCGCGAACATGGCGCCGAGCGAAAGCAGCCAGAGGCAGAAGCCCGCCCTGGAAGGATCCCATTGAAATGCGCAGAATACGTACAGTTGCAGAAACAGAAAGCCGGGAATGGCTCGCCGCAGCTTAATGGAGAGAGGTTTCTGTTCGGGAGGATGGAAACATTTTGGAGCCAGCTATAGATGGTGGTTTACAATGTTGCGAATGTACTACAACACCACTGTTATTGAAATGTTTCATTCTGTGTCATGTGAATTTCACCTCAACTTTTTTTAAAAAATGAGCCAGCTAGAGCCCCGACCAGTGTGGCTCAGTGGGTTTGAGCATCGTCCCGTGCACCGAAAGGTCGCGGGTTCTATCCCCAGGCAGGGCATGCAGGGCATGTGCAGGAGGCAACCAATCTCTCTCTCTCTCTCTCTCAAATTAATAAAAAACATATCCTTGTGTGAGGATGTACAAAATAACATAAATGAACCAGCTGCAAGCTTGGCTCTTAAGACGTCGCAGTGTAGAAAGGAGAAAGGGGCACACACATTTCTAAGTGCAGCAAATGTGAATCACCTTAACGTATCTTCCGGAAACTTCAGCGTCGAGCTCCTGGTGGGCGGGGACCAGGGAGAGCAGAGTGAGACCCGGTCCCCCATGATGTGCGTGCAGAATTTGTGCCTGCATAGGAGGAGGTGAGGGACGGACCTACTGAAGCACCTGAAAGTTTTTCTTGCTGGGAGGCGGGGGCTGCTGGAAGGCCAGGTCAAGGGGTCCCTGCTTCCCTGTCAGGCAGTCCCACCGGCCAGCATCCCAGGGGGTCGTCACAGTTTGGGGCCAGTGAAGCTGCCCCCATTCCGGTTGCTCACTCACTCCTGTACTCCTGTAAGTCGAATTGTTACAGTTTTTAAATGTAGACTTTAAAGCCTGTAGGAAGCAAACAGCGCCCGTTTTTGAACAGCTGTGGAAAGCCGAACAGTGCTGTCGGGGGGATAAGACGGAAAGTCCTCTGAAGGAGCCCCTTCCTGCAAGCGGTGTGGCATCAGTTTCACGGCATCAGAAAATCCAGTTTCGATGATTTCTCATGATGTTCCTTTCAAAGACATTTTTCATAAATGAACCCACAGATGCTCTTTTTCAAAACTCGTCTGTAGTTTTCCACATCCTTCAAGACACTGGGAGGTCTTAGATGGCGAATTAGGAACTGATTTGTAGTTGGACCTGCCATCTGTTGCCAGTGAGGCTGCTGACCACCAGCCATCATGAAGGCGTCCCAGATGCTCAGCCCCACTGGCCCAGGCACAGTACCATTTGGGGAGAAGACTGGAGTCTGGGACATGGTACCAACATCCTGGATTCTCCCCCATTTTCCTCCGATCTCTGTCCAGAGGCAGTGAGACCCCCACAGAGATTCCCAAGGTCCAACAAGAAGAAGCAAAGGTGGACGTGTGTCCCGTGGTGGAGACCTGCGAAGTGCCATCTCCTCAGAGAATATTCCAGAGAAAGAGGCAGTCCCCCCACCCCGGCACACACGCCCCATCGCCACTGCCTGCGACCTTCAGAGCAGGTCCTGATAGATTCACTGTCCCCCTGCACCGCCCATCTCGCTTCCGCTGAAGATTCAGTCCCGTCGGTCCATTTCTGACCATCCTTCGCTCACTGGGATTTCGGTTTTGTGATTTCACGATCTGGCCAAGATGAACGTGCCTGGAAGTCCACCAGTCACGCACGAAGCATCTCACCCAGAAAAGGAAGTCATTCTGCACTGATGTGCTATGGACGGAGGGTAAGAGACTGGGCGTCACGCGTGATCAGCCATCTGTGACCCAGAGAGGCGAGAAACGCTTCCCCCAAAATCCACGAGAGTCGGGAGCAGAGCTAGCATCCAGGTTTCCACCACACTGAAAGGTTTCAGGTTCAAGCCACGGTCGGGGAGCCCGTGAGAGGCAACCAATTGATGTTTCTCTGTCATATCAATGTTTTTTTCTCTCTCCCTTCCTGCCTCTCTAAAAAGCAATGGAGAGTCCTGGCTGCTGTGGCTCAGTGGATTGAGCACCAGCCTGTGAACCAAAGGGTCGCCGGTTGGATTCCCAGTCAGGGCACATGCCTGGGTTGTGGGCCAGGCCCCCAGTAGGGGGCGCACAAGAGGCAACCACCCATTGATGTTTCTCTCCTCTTTCTCCTCCCTTGCCCTCTCTCTAAAAATAAATAAATAAAATCTTTAAATAATAATTTAAAAAACAATGAAGAAATGTCCTCGGGTGAGGAAAACACAATAGCCAGGTCCCCTAGCCACTGCACCTTCTCACTAACATCCATTTACTGCCAGAGACGCCGAGCCTCGGGGAAGCTCCGAGGCTGGCCTTTCTCCCGCCCACCAGGGGGCGTTCCAGGGATCAGTGTCGAGATGACGTTCCCATGATCCATGCCTTCTCAGTCTGAAAAACTACACTTCTGGCCAGAATTAATTCTTTCTTCCATTTATCCAGAGTACTTTTTTCTCTGCAGAAAGTGCCAACCCTTCCCCAGAAAGCCGGGGCACCATGGGGGTACGCGCCCTGCACTCGGCAAACAGAAGCACAAGGAATAAGGCCAATTCCCTGCCGCTTTCTCATCTCCTCTGCTTGGAAACGCCGTGCCTCCCGCTCTAAATGGGGAAATAAATATTTGCAGATTAAAGGTTTCATTTCATTGCAAATGTTCCTGGAGATTAAACGCCATTTTAATCACGTTAGTTTATTTCTCTGGGCACGTCACATTTGCATGTGCGCATTTGCGGTGAGGAGATGAGGCCCCGCGTGCCAGCTGGGGCCCGCTTCCCGGCCCGCCCTCGAGTCCCCGTGTGAGCGTGGCTCCTTGAATCAGAAAATGTGTGTCACATCCGACTAATCGGTGTTCACGGTGGAAACTTTCAAGCTGGAGCTTGCACAGGCTGAGATGACGCTGCGCCAAGACCTCTTTTGTGCCCCATCAAGATGACAGCCGCCCACAGGGGGCTGGCAGGGGGCTGAGCAGCAACCACTCAGATTTGGGGGGACGAGGCAGAAACAGTGGCCACTGGCTGTGAATCCAGCCTGGGATTCCCTCCCTCAGGGAAAATTGGGGACGTTCATTTTGTTCTCACCAACTTTCCTCCAGTTCCCAGCATGCCTCAGCGCAGTGAGTCCTGGGGGGAGGTTTCCTCCAGCGACATCCTACAGCGGACACATTGTATCCTTAGAATGCATTCAGTGTGTCCTTGGAGTGGACACAATGTATCCTTGTTTGCTGTTCCTTGTTCTCCTCCCCTGGGTGGGCTAAAAAAAGCCAGACAGCAAGGAAGGAATAAAATTTATTTTCAGGTGGAATCAGGTTTGGCATTGTTCAGAATTCTGTTCTTTATGACGGATCACTAATGCCCCCGGGGGGACTCTGCAAAACGAGCTGGCTTCAACAGGCCCCCCTGCAAGGCGGACGCACTGCCCCTGGGGCTGCCTGAGCACCGGGCTCTCTGGGGTGACACCCAGGTCCCCTCGGTAGGGCACCTCGTGCGTCCCCTGTAAATTCTTCATTGTTCCCCTTGCCTTACGAGACTGAAGGCTGGACTCCCGGTTCCACGGAGGAAAGGCCCCCAGGACAGCCTGACCCTTTTGGCTGCCTCTGATTAGAAACGGCGTAGCACACACCCCTCCAGACGCGTCTGCCCTCGCTCAGCCCCTGGAGAGCAAACGAAGCCCTTGCCCGTCTCACCGGCTTGCTGTCGTCCGCAGAACGAAGAGCCGCTGTTCTCCAGGGACGGGCGCACGTTCTTCTTCGTGAGAGCGATCCCGCAGGGCGGGCAGGGCAAGTTCTACCACGTGGCCGTGTCCTCCTCCCAGGTGAGTGCCCGGAGCTGGCGTGCCGGCTCGGGGACCGCCTCTGGTGGCTGACCCCCCCGGAGCACGCCTGCCCCCTTCCGAGTCCCCGAGGTGAACCCTTGGTGCTGAGACTGGAAGGGGCAGGACGGGCACTGGTCCAGGCGAGAGGCTCCAGTGGGGTAGTGGGTCACACTGTGCCCTTCTATGGTCACCAAACACAAGTGACACTTCCGACAGTATCCCAGGGGACTCTGGCGTCCACTGGGCGTGAGCCCGAGGACGTGTGTCCACTACTTGTTTTGATGGCCCTGCCCCTGTCAGCCTGTCCTCTGCACCTGTGGGGTGTCCCCTACACTCTGTCCTGGAGGCCGGGGGCCCCGTGCACAATGGTCCCCCTGGTCCAGCCTCCCAAGGTGCCCACCTCACGCTCAGACAGACTCGGGTATTCGTCTGCCCTGAATCGGGGGTCTGGTTCAGAGAAGGGCAGCTCGCGTCCGAGCTGAACAGGCGTGCACAGCCTAGGGACTGTGTCCCCTGCAGAGCGGTCCCCCCAGAGCCTGCCCACCTCCTCCAGGGCATTCCCTGGAACTCAACGTGCAGGGACTCAGTCCTCAGGAAAAGGGGGGGCATTTTCAGGAACCTCATCCTTGGTGTGTTTTCCACTTGTGAAAGAGTCTAAGTTATCGGGGACCGGGGCAGGTGGGTAAAACTTGATTTAAAATAAGGTTATCAGAGCCCTAGCTGGGTGGTTCAGTTGGTTGGAGCGTCATCCCATGCACCAAAAAGGTCGTGGGTTCGATTCCAGGTCAGGGCACGTTCCTATGAAGGTTGTAAGTTTGATCCTTGGTAAGGGTGTGTGTGAGGGAGGCAGTCAATCAATGTTTCATTGTTTCTCTCTCTCTCTCTCTCTCATCAATAAACATGTGCTTGGGTGAAGTTTTTTTTTTTAATAAATAATGTTACCAGAAATAATCTCTGAATATAGAGTAGAATGTTCACGTTTACGATAAGGCCCAAAAGGCCGTGTCCCAAAAGAACAGCGTGCACAGAACAGGAGGGACCGGCGGTGACTCTGTGACAGGGCCGCATTGTCAAAGGCTGAGTGAGGTTCAGGTGTCTCCGTGTCCAGCCCACCAAATCGCGCGTCCCAGAGGGTCGGCAGACTGGCCGACGTCCATCCGGTTATCACTGGGGCTTCGTTCTGAAGCCCGGATTCCCGTGGGATGTTTTCTCGGTGTGGGTTACTTCCGTCAAGATCCAAACATGTTTCGAGGTCTCCACTCAGCCCCAGACTCGGGGTGTATCCATGCCGGGGACCCTTTGAAACATCCCAGCAGGAAGTGGGCCCCGCCGCCCACCACCCGGGGAGCCCCTCGCACCCCCAGCTTTTCCTACGCCCGCCTGCTCCCACGGGCTCTCCCTTGGCCCACGGCCTCCCGTTCTGTGGTCCCCACACTGTGGTCCTTGGACACCCGATCGGCCCTGCCCCCAGGCACCTGCCATGGGGCACCGCCAGCGGCCTGGGCCGGCACCCGGGCTCCTGCACACCCCCCTCAGATCACACGGGCCTGCAGACACAGTCGCATCTCTGTCACAGAGGGCTGCTGTTGCTGTCACCTGGCTCTGGGAGACTGAGGCAGGGCGCATGTGGATGCGGTGCTCAGTGAGCTGTCTCAGACCAGCCTCGTCCACGCTGGTGGAGGAGTGTCCCCTGCCTGCCCGCTTTCCCTCCCTCCCTCCCCTTCTTCGTCCCTCCTTCCCTCCTTCCTTCCTCCTCTCCTTCTCTCTCTCCTTCTCTCTCTCCTTCCTGCCTTCCCTCCCTCTTTCCCTTCCTGTCCCCTCACCCCACCTCACCCACCTGCCCTCAGTCCTCTCCCCTCCCCACCCCACAGTGCTGAGGACTAACTGCGTTGACAATCTTAAGAAAACAGTATCCACAGCCCACGAAGCCGTGATTCTGCTCCTGAGAGGCACACGCCTCGGTGGGAGCCGTGGGAGGGGGGCTGTGGGCCGGGTGGTCGGCTGCCCAGAGGAGAGAGGGGCGGGGCAGGCAGGTGCCCCCACCCCCGGCACCCAGGGGCTCCAGGACAGGGGCCCGCGCCCCGCCCCTCACGCCAGCCTGTCTGTTCCAGCCCAACAGCAGCAACGACAACATTCAGTCCATCACCTCCGGGGACTGGGACGTGACCAAGATCCTGTCCTACGACGAGAAGCGGAATAAGATGTGAGTGAGTGAGGGGGGTGGGGGCGGGGGGACCACGGCCGGACCAGCCGGCCGTCCTCCTGTGGCTACCCAGCCGCCTCTCAGATAAGTTCTGGTCGCCGGGCACAGAGCACGGCCCTGTCTGTCCTGCTGAGACGCCCGAGGTCCTGTTCCCCCGAGGACACAGGGGCAGATCCCCGCCCGGCAGCCCGTTCTGGGGGCAGGCGGCCGCCAGTGCTGGGAGCCGGAGCCCCGTTAGGGTGGTCCTGCAGCCTCTGGGAGCCCACGCCACACCGAGTGCCTTCCGAGCAGCCTCACTCCACACGACGTTGGGCGAGGCGGGCCTCTTGCCCCCCTGACTTCCAAACTCCACAGGCCAAGACAAAAAGAAGAGATTTCCCCCAGGTGTTCGGGCGGTGGCAGGTGCGCTGGGTTCATCTCGGCCGAAGCCCGTCCGGGCCCACGTGTTCTCCATCCGCCCTGAGGAGGGGCCGAGGGCCCGTCGGGGCTCCGAAGGGGAAACCGGCGGATGGGAGTTACTCAGCCAGGACTTCCGTCTGGGGCCCTCCCCCCACCATTCCGGAGAGAGATTCCCGCACCCGAACCCCGGGCACCCCGACAACAGAGCCCGAGGGCAGGCGCGGGGACGTGGGGGCTCAGCCCCGCCCGAGGTGTAGCGGGAGCAGAGACAGAGCGGGGCCCCAGAGAAGCATCTGCGGGGCGGCCTGGGCGGGGAGCCCCGCAGCCGCCCGAGCCCGCTAACGCCGCACACCTGCCGGTCTCCGCAGCTACTTCCTCAGCACGGAGGACCTGCCCCGGAGACGACATCTCTACAGGTACGGGGACCCCCACCCCCATGCGCAGTAGCTCCCAGGCTTAGTGGGCATGCGGCGGGGCAGAGTTCCAGCCGCACTCCCGGTGGGGGGGCACAGCCAAGAAAGCTCCCCCCGACGAGCAGCTACGGGGTCCGGGGAGAAATGACAAACAGAGCTCAGGCCCCCCAGTTTGTAACTTCTTTGTATTTCTGCTTTCGGCAAACTGAGTGCCCCTCTCCCCACCCCGCCAATTCACTTCTCCCCGTGCCACCTGGGGGGATTCCAGCGCTCTTCCCTCCTTCCCGTTAGTCGAATAGGGACGCGGGAGGGAGGATCTCCCCCCGTGTTCCAGAGGGGCGGCCCGGTCCGGGGGCTGGAGGCCAGCTCTGCTGTCCCCACGGCGCGGCTGGCTTGCTGTGTGGCGCTCGGTCACGTCCTATAACCTAAAGAAGGCGGCAGGGGGTGGGGGAGAGGGGTGAGGTTTCCCAGGGCCCGGCCCTCTCCAGCACAGACCCTCTCGGCCCCCCGGTCACCATTCTAACTACAGTGTCTGGCTCTGAAGTGAGATGCGCACAGGTGGGAGTGGGCACTCGGTGACCTCCCAGGGCCTCCCGGGCCTGCAGGTGGCAGCGGGTCACCGCCAGCACACACCTCAGCAGCTCGGAAGGCCATTGTTCCGCGGAGACCTAAGGGCTGGAGGCCGGTGGTTCCTAGCCTGGCCGAGCCGAGGCCTGGTGTCCCCTCTCCCAGGCGGTGACCGTACCCCCTGCCATCCTCTGGGCCATCACAGGGTCCCTTGTGCACGGGGTGGGGGAACTAGCAGACCCGAGGGGTCACAGCCTTGCCCCCCACGGCAGACTGTCTATCTGACGTGTATGTCGAATAACTCACAAGTGGTCGGCCACCAAGCTTGTCAACGGCGATCCCCGCGGACCGCCAGCTGTCCCTCCGCCTCACACCCTTAGGAGGGCGTCCTCTCTCTCCCTGAAGTGGCTTTGCTCTCGCAGACGGGTTTCCGGCTGGCACCGCACAGAGTGGCAGACAGCAGCCTGCCCCCGGTGCACTGCAGGCTCCCTGGGCCGCTCTCGTTCAGGGGACACACGTCCGGCCTTTGGACGTGAAATCACTGGACACAGTGGCCCTGTGGGTCCCGATGTTCGGGGTCCACTGAGTGGGGAGCGAGGCCCGTGCCACTGGCCTTGGAAACGGCCAGCACTCAGCTGGGTGGGGTTTCTGGACGTCCTGCCTGTCACCTGCCAGTGCCAGGCCCTGGGAGTGATTCCCAGATGTGGGGACATCTGTCCTCAAGAGGCAATCGTGGGCTCAGAATGACAGATGTGGATGCCAAGTGCTAGATAGTGACTCCAAGCACTACTGTCCCCACATCATGGACATGCTCGGGCAGTATAACAGCGTAGGGGACCGAGGAGACAGTTCACAGAGGGACAGTTCGAGGTCTCCTGCGGGGAGGGGAGGGGAGGGGCTGGGCTGGCGCCCCAGCAGGGAGATGGGGTGAGAGGGCCCCACCCACCGTGGGGAGGGCAGGACCCCCGGACACCTGGGTGGGGGTTTGGATGTTGCCTCTGCGGGGTCCTCCCCCCACCCGGGCTCATGCTGCTGCCTCTGTCCCCGCAGCGCCAGCACGGTGGGCCCCTTCAACAGGCAGTGCCTGTCCTGCGACCTGGTGGACGACTGCACCTACTTCAGCGCCTCCTTCAGCCGCGGCGCCGACTTCTTCCTGCTCAAGTGCGAAGGTGGGTCCCCGCCGCGGCCGGGTGGGTGGCGGTCTGGTGCGGTGCTGGTGTCTGACCTGCTATAACGGTTACCATGGCCCTCCCCGTGCTGCGTCCATTAATCCCGAATCTGTCTACATTTTCCACTTTAAAAATGTCCCCTGAGCTAACTGGGGTACGGAGCTCACACACCGATGGACCTACACCATCGGTGAAAGCAGCAAAACAGTTTCAAGGTTCAACTTCTGAAGCACGGTTAGGGAGTGAGTCATGGAAAAGGAGCCTCAGCCCTGGCCGCTGTGCCTCAGTGGGTTGGGGCGTCGCCCGTGCACCCAATGGTTGCAAGTTCGATCCCCAGTTGGGTCTGTGTAGGAGGCAACCAATCGATGTTCCTCTCTCTCTCTCCCTCCCTCTCTCTCCCTCCCTCTCTCTCTCTCTCTCCCCCTCTCTCTCTCTCCCTCTCTCCCTCCCTCTCTCTCTCTCTCTCCCTCT
>CM052549.1:81786385-81811302 GCA_028533065.1 Trachops cirrhosus
TGGTTTTGATGATGGTGGTGATGATGATGGTGATGATGGTGGTGGTGATGGTGGTGATGATGGTGGTGATGATGGTGGTTTTGATGATGGTGGTGATGATGATGGTGATGATGATGGTGATGGTGGTGGTGATGATGGTGGTGATGATGATGGTGATGATGATGGTGGTGATGATGGTGATGGTGGTGGTGATGATGATGGTGATGATGGTGGTGATGATGGTGGTGATGATGATGGTGATGATGGTGGTGATGATGGTGGTGATGTTGCTGCCATCCCCCTAGTTCTGACTCAGTGTCTCAGAGGCAGGGCCTTCAGTCCTTCCCACTTGTTCTCTAAAGTGGGAAAAATTTCACCTCCTGTTTCTGAGGACTAGAAAAGTAAACATACACAGTGGTCAGTTCATGGCCACTAAGTGTCCATTCTGTGCAGAAATTAGGCCAAAACCACCATGTTTTATCAAGGAGCGTGTCTGTGGGCAGAAGACTTGCATTCGCTTCTGGGCACAAGGAGGCGTCGGCCGGCTGGAGTGGGTGCTGAGCACGTGGGCCGGGACCGGACCTCCCTGGATGGCGGGGAGGCTTGCTGGGGCGGAGCACTCCACCGTGCAGAGAGGGGGAGGGTCTGTCCCCACTCACAGCCGAGACAGAGGTCACCACCATGTCCAACAGCAGCAGCGAGAGGACAGCTCTCGCCTGCCTGGGACCCTTTTCCCTGGGTGGGGAGACACCCTGCCCCCCTAGGTCCTAAGCATCTGTCCCCCTAGGTGTCCCAGCTGCCACCGAGGAACATTTACCTTATTAATTACAGTGAATAACGGCGCCCGTCTATTTTGCCCTGGCAATGGCCAAGCACTGCAAAGGACCACAGCTTCCTTTGGTCCTTGCAAACGACACAGCAGTCCACACTGAACCCGCGAGGAAACCCCAGCTCAGAAACGGGGGCCCCGTGGTTGTGAGTGGGAGATTCCAGATGAGACGTGTACACTCGCGACTGCCTCCTGCCTGCGCTGCTCTGTCGGCATCCTGACGCTCGGCGCTGACAAGCAAAGTCCAATGGGTTCGTTGCAGAAACAAGGTGGACGGGACAGTTATGATACGTTCCCACAATGGGATATTATACATCTGGTGGAAAAGATGTACCACTTTTTAAAAAGATTTTATTTATTTACTTTTAGAGAGAGGGGAAGGGAGGGAGAAAGAGAGGGAGAGAAACATCAATGTGTGGTTGCCTCTCACACGCCCCCTACTGGGGACCTGGCCCACAACCCAGGCATGTGCCCTGACTGGGAATCAAACCAGTGACCCTTTGATTCCAAGGCTGGTGTTCAATCCACTGAGCCACACCAGCCAGAGCTAATGTTGTACCACTTTTTCACATCGTGTCTATGGTTATATATTACAGCACTCACCATTCTGCAACAAGCGGTGTGCATGCAACGTTACAATGTTCCTATTTGCCCGTCAGGAGGCATGTGGCTGCTCACTGGAGAGACTGGGATACAAAGTGTGCGGCATTGGCATACACTGCAGGCTGGGGCGCAAGCCTGCAGGAGCCGAGCAGGGTTGTTGAGGACAGGACACACGGACGTCACGCATTCATGGGGTGGCCAGGAGTCAGCGCTGACCCAACCGTGCATCACACACACATAGTGCAATATGGGTGGCATATATATTGTTAGGAATACATACCATGTGGCAAAACTATCTTAACTATGCAGGGGTCCTGGCTGGGTGGCTCAGTTGGTGGGAGCATCATTACATGCACCAGAAGGGTGTGGGTTCGATCCCCCGTCAGGGCACAGGCCTGGGTTGCAGAATCAGTCCCCAGTCAGGGTGCGTACAGGAGGCAACCAATCCATGTTTCTCTCTCTCTCCCCCTCCTTCCTTCCCTCCCCCTCCCTTCCTCTCTCTCTAAAATCAATAAAAACATATCCTTGGGTGAGGAGTAGAAAAAAATTAAATAGGCAGGGAAGTGATAAACATTGTACTAACTTCAAGAAAACAGTTGCCTCTGGGAAGGGCACCGGCTGAGAACCGGGAAGGGTAACAACAGGTCGCCTCGAACCCGTGTATGAATATTAAAGCGAACTAAGGCATCGTGGCGTAACATTAAGATTCGATAAGGCTGCCGAGGTACATACAAGTGTTTTCCTGTTTTTCTCTGTGTGTTTCCAATCCTGGCTCCCAGCAAGCATGAGCAGGTGGATGCAGAGGGACATTTCGGGGCATTTGAGGAACACCTAGGTTGCTCCCGGGAGGTGGAGGTGAAGGCATCCTTTCCCGACACTCTGTCCGTCTCTTGAGTGTTTGGTTTTTCTAGAAACCTGTATCAGGTTCGTGAATTTAAAAGTGAGGAGGGGCAAACGCAGGCGCCCCACTTTCTTACGGTGTGGACGAGACAAATGTCTGAGAACACTCCCATCTGCAAAACGGGGTGAGGGCCCCCCCTCACAGCGCTGCTGTGCGTGCTGGGAACCGTCCCTTCGAACCCACAAACCACCTCTGTGGACGTTGTTATTCGGAAGGAAGGAGGTGCTCCGTGGGCAGGTCCGCCTGCCCCGAAATGGGCCCAGGAAGCACGTGGCGGCTCTTGCTTATCTGCCCTTCCACTTGAGCACCCCCACCCCCGCCGTGTGGGGAAGGGGGTCGCCGAGCCAGGAAACGTGGTTGGGTTCAATCTTTTCCCCCACAGTCGGCATCTAAATCTGTCGCAGTGAATGCTGTCTGTTTCGGGTTTGAACCCGCAGACCCTCGGACCTCTGCAGCCCGCCCCTCCCGTGGTGGTGGTCTCAGCCCGAGGGATGCTTGGTTCCGTTTGGTTCCGGAGAAGTGACAAATAGCTTTTTTGGTAGTAAGTCCCAGGTACTGCATGGGACACAGTTACACTGAAAATACATGTTGTTTGTCTGAAGTTCAAGTGTAGCTGGTGTCATGCAGTCCTACCCACGGGCGGGTGGCGAGGGGCGCGTGGCGGGGAGGGGTTCAGGGACCTCTGAATGCTGAACGTGCCCCGGATGGCGTCTGGGTCCAGTCCCCCAGCTGCAGGGCTGTGAGGTCTGACTCCCAGCTCAGCCTGGGGGAGCGGTGGGGGGCTCTGGCTGAACCAGCCCCGTCCTGCCTCCCGGTGAGGCCTCGGACCCCTTTTTGCCTCGTCATCCTCTTTGGGCCCGGGGCTGGAGTGTGCAGTCTGCAGCCTCTGCACGGGTCTGGAAGCTCTCGCTGGGGTGGGGTCCACAGCAGGGACCCCGGCCCCCGACTCAGTCCCTCATTGTGTGGCCCCAGGAGGGGAGTGAGAAGCTCTGATGATGGTCTCAGGAAGCTGAGCCCCAGCCGTCTCTCTGCCCAAATAGTATGCGCCCTGCAGCTCAGATGCGCCGACCCGTGCGCGTTCATAGCTTCCCAGAGTCCCCAACCCGGAGCAGAGAACCAGCAGCACACCTGACCCGTGTCCCCAGCAGCTCTGTCTCCCTCTGTCCACCTGCCACCCACCTGCCTCCCACCCACCTGCCTCCCATCCACCTGCCACTCACCTGCCACCCACCTGCCTCCCATCCACCTGCCACTCACCTGCCACCCACCTGCCTCCCATCCACCTGCCACTCACCTGCCTCCCACCCACCTGCCTCCCACCCACCTGCCACTCACCTCACCTGCCTGCCACCTGCCACTTCCTGTCTCTCCATGCATTCTCCCAAGTCTACCAGGACCCTGAGGGGCAGCCACCCCCTCCCCCAATGCCCGCTGTGATCGCTCTTACAGCGCCCCCTCCAGAAACATGGTGTCAGGTGCCACCTGGTCCAGAGGCCAGGAGTCGGCGAGAGGCGGCGTCCCAGAGTCTGTCCTCGTGCCCCCCAGGGCTGGCGCTCAGTGCAGCAGAACGGATGCCGAGCAAGTGTGCGGGGAACTCGCTGCACCGCACTGACGTGACAGTGTGTGTCAGGGGCCCTACAGGGAGGGGAGGAGGGAGGGGGCCATGCGCTCCTGCAGGGCGCTCTAGCTGGGTGTCTGGAGAAGGCGTGCGAGCAGAGACTTCATCGACGATAAAGACAAGCCCCACCTTTGTCTGGGCACAGAGATTTCAGGCGGAGAGAAGAGGCCCGAGGGACCAGCTGGGCGTCCTTCGGGACATTCAGAAAGGCCAGCTCTCTGGGGCAGAGTGGGGGCAGGGGAGGGCAGAGGTGAGGTGGTCCCCGCCTGCCTCTCCTGTGCTTTCACGGGGATATGGGAATGACCTGGACGCCTTTTTTCTTTCCGGGTCCCTTGGACTGAAGTGACTGAAGAACTGGCTGTGAACTAAAGTGACGAGGCCCCTTCTTCCTGATCAGCCCCGTGCCTCCCACCCCCCGGGGCTCTCAACTTAGTGGCAGCTGAAGTGCCCGGAGGGGAGGCCGGGACACAGTCCAGCATTTGCAAAGCCATCTTGTCACTGTTCATCTGTTCTCACCGAGTGTCACAAGGGGCCAGTGGAGAGAATGACTCCTTCTGGGGCAGCATGGAAAGGGAGATGCAGGACGGAGACTGGAGTGACTCCCAGGACTCGGGGACGCCGGCACGGGGCTGGTGCCCGGGCGGCAGAAATGAAGTTATCAGGGCGTAAAGTAGATGACGCTTTGTACGGTGACGTTTCGTGGCATTTCAGGAATCTGAAGCATACATACCGCCCTGGCCGGGTGCTCGGTGGGTTGGAGTGTCGTCCTGCAAACCAGGTTTCGGGTTCGATCCCCGGTCAGAGCACAGGCTTGGGTTGCGGGTTTGGTCCCCAGTCGGGGTGCGTACAAGAGGCAACTGATTGACGTCTCTCTCCCCCGCTCTCTCCTTCCCTCTCTCTCTCTCTGAAATCAGTAAGCATCTTCAGTGAGGATTGAAAATAAATAACTGCCCCCCGACGGCCCACGTTCACAGACGTGTGAGTGGGAACCCAGGCTGGGGCTCGCCTTCCGCCCTCCGACCCACTAACAGCCTCGTTCTGTTTCTTTCCCGGTCTCTCCTCTCGGCGGATGCAGGTCCTGGCGTCCCCATGGTGACCGTACACAACACCACAGACCAGAAAAGTAAGTCCTTTCGGTCTTTCTTCGTCTCCCTGTGACTCGGGGGAAGGGAGCAGAGCGAGGCTACGAGACAGCCCAGCCGCGGTGTCCACTCGGGGACAGGGGCGGCGGGTCCTAGGTGTTCAGAGTGCACCCCGTCGCCGGCTTGGCCTAAACGTGACGGAAGGGAGAGCCCGAGGCCCCAGCCGGAGGTCCCACCCCCACTCGGCCCAGGCGCCTCGCAGACGACACTCTGAGCCGCAGCCCCACTCAGCCTGCCCCCTCTCACGACCTGCCATGGGGACAGGGCTCGGTGGCACCTCAAGGCTCACCTGTCCTCATGGGCCCAGGGCACCTTCACGGCGGGGGGGGCTCCACACCCGTGCTGCTGCGGGGGCACACGTTCCGGGGACCCCCGAGGAACCCCTAACTCTTTCTTTTGCTTGAAGGGACCCCATGCAGGTTGACATGGGACCTCTTTTTATTTTCATAAGAAAATGCACCTTCTCTTCCATTTTGAGTTTTTGCTAAAACTTAGAGGTACGTAGCTCATTTCCTGACGAGGTGTTTCCCTCCTGAGAACACTGTGGGCAGAGGCAGGCCGAGCAGGAGTGGGGCCCCGTCCCTTCCTGGCCCAGGTTTTGCGTCCCTGACATGAGAAGTCACAATTGAGGGGCGCGGGGAGTGGGGTGCTGGGGGCTGGGGGCACGGAACTCAGTGCGCCCTTTCTGAAAATTCCTGTGGATGGTCGGGGGGTGCAGCTAACCTGCCCAAGGCCCCCACGCAAGCGCGACGTGATTCTCCTGGGAAACCGAACGGCCGCTTCTCGTCACCTGTCTGGCTGGTTAGCGGCGGTAACCCGCCAACCCCACAGTGCCGACGCACCAGAGCGTGGGGGCGCTCATCCCTCCGAACGCCGCCGGGGGCTCCCTGGGCAAAGGGGTGCTTCTAAGAAGCATTCTTCTGTTTGCCTTCGAACTGTGCCTCTCGTGACCGATTCCCTGAGGCAGAGAGAGGGCCGTGCAATAAGAAATGAGAAGCACTGTGTGCGCGTGGCGGAGGGTGAGGGCATTTCGTGGCCCTGCTCCCTTCCTCTCTGCGTGAAATTTAACCACGAGAAACACGGCACCGCTGCCCTGGATGGCCTCCGTGTCGTCTGTGCGTGGCGCTGTGTTTGAGCCCCGGGTTCCAGGCCTGGTTCAAACTCTGGGGCTCTTTCGTTCTGGCCTTGCCTGTTGCTGCATTTGCTCTCGGTAAGGTCCCAAATGTCTCAGAATGTTGACTGAAGCCACCAAATTAAGTCGGGAAAGGAACAATGAACGTGCCACCCACCACGCAAAGGAGAATAGGGCTGTTTTTTGGGTGCAGGGTCTGACTGAGACCCAGGCACGGAGGTTTGGGGGTGCCAGGAAGACCTCCCCCTGTCTCTCATGGTGCTTGAAGGGCCATCTCTTGCCCTCATTCCTCATTCCTATGAGTCAGGACAAAGGCTTCTCTTAAGATATAGAAAGCTGTTGCCCTGGCTGGGTTGTAGCGTCATCCTGAACACCAAATGTTGTGGGTTCGATTCCCTGTCAGGGCACATGCCTGGGATTCGGGTTTGATCCCTGGTTGGGGTGCACTGGGACGCAGCCAGTCAATGTCTTTCTCTCTCTCTGTCTCTCTGTCTCTCTCTCTCTCTCTCTCTCTCATCCATAAGCATATCCTCAAATGAGGATTTTAAAAAACTATTTTTAATATAAAGGGCTGCTGTATCTGGGTTTTATTTGGCTGCGTGTAGCAGAAAGTTCAAAACAGCAGCTGCTGGAGGCAGGTGGACGATGTTTCTCTCTTCCCAGCCGCCCCTCCCCCTCCCTCTCTCCTCCGGTGGGCAGTGTTGGGGTGGGAGTGGCTGTCATTCTGCACCTGGGCAGGAAGATGGGGAACGGCAGAGCCCGTGGGGTAACCCAGTGACTGGGACGGGAGACGTGGGAAGGTCTGGTGGGATTTCCGTGTTGAGACTGGGGAGTGGCCGATGCCATTCCCGTGGGCGGGAGGCCTCCCTGGAGGAGCAGCTGCGAGGGACCCTGGTGGGGTGGGGGGCGGGGGGGGCAGGAGGAGGGAAGGTCGACGAGGGCCCAGGTCCCTCTCCCAATTGGGAAAAGGGGGATGAGGCTCGGATGGGATGGCCTGTGGACACGTCCCCGGCCGCGGCCTGTGGAGTCCGACTCCAGAAGGAGCAGGGGACAGAGGGGCGAGCTCTGTGCAGACAGGCCCAAGCAGGGGTGACCCTCCCGGGAAGGGTCTCCACCCGGAGCCACAGCACCAGGAGCCACAGTGACAGCATCAGGACGCTGAGGGTTGGGAGGACTGAGCCGTTGAACTTCCCCTTATAATGCCGGTCACTCGGAGTGTCCCTCTGACACAGTCACGTGGCCACCAGGCCTCACGGGCCAGCCCGCCTGAGGCTCCCACACCCGACCCCCTGAGCAGGCATGTGCTCCGTAACAGCATCCCCAAGGCCACGCCCCACACCCAGGACCAGAAAAGCTCAGGTCCTCTGACCGCCACGCACGGGGCCTCCCCGCCACAGCCGGGGCCCCAGGACCTCCAGGCCTTTGCTTAGGTTGCCATCACTGATGGCATCACTGGTTCCCATCACCGAAGTAAGGTGCCCACAACCCCGGCCTCTCCGATCAAAACTCCAAACACCAACCCCGATTTCCGCTGACGCAGTGCGGAGTCCCCGCTGGTGTGACGCCAGGGGACACTGCCTGGCAGGGAGCCAGGGAGGCCCCGGTGGGCCAGGTGTGTCTGGCTCTGAGGGAGGCCGGCCACGCGCCCGCCCCAGCCCCGCTCTGAAATCTGACATTACTGTTTCAGAATTCTCCGTCCTCCCTGCCCTGTCCCCACGACCCTAGTGCCACCAGGGGAATACGGGACACCTTTCCCTTTAAAAATGCTTCTGGACAAACAGAGCCCGTGGGCTGTTGGCAGATGGGACTCGGAATTATTTATGAGCTGTTTCCTTAAGAGCGAAATTGGGGTTGGGAGGGAAGTGTCTCCATTCCATCCGGGCGCCCCAACAAGCTAGGTGCTAGGGCAGAAGATCCAGCACCACCCCGTCGAGGACAGCGCAGGTTTTCATGTCGGTGTGTGGCCTAAGCTTGCGGGTACCCAGCCCAGGGGCGAGGGGACAGTCACACAGTTGGGCTTTTGTAATGAAGCAAAGCCAGCTCCCTCTGGCCGCTGGCATCGAGGCGGGGCTCTTACAAGGTCGTCCCAGCCGTGGTGTCTTCAGCCTCTGTCCCTTGGCTCATGGGGCTGTCCCTGCTTCTTCCTGAGTACCCACCCACGGGACGTCCCCTCTTCTCGAAGGTAGGAAAGGACACGGGAGAGGCCAGGAGGTGGCAGAAAGCGTGGAATGATGGTCCCGTCAGGCCCTCAGTTGTCTGTGTGTCCAGAAAGTCTTCCGGGTCCCAGGGCTCTGCTCACAGTGGCCTTTCTGGAGGGCAGAGTGGCGGTCAGTGTGCGGACAGCTCCTTCGAGGGCAAAGGTGCGCAGTGGGCGGGCCAGCTGGCGTCCAGCTGACACCATGTGCAGATGGGCCGGGCACGTGGCGTGTCCACCCCTCAGCCCCAGCCTCGGCCTCGCTCCTGTCTCCAGGGAATGCTGGACAGGCTCTCTGTGCATGCACTCACACACACATGCACACACGCACACACGTATGCACACATGCACACACACGCACACATGCACACACACGTGGCTTCCTGCAGAAACATGGAGAACAGAGCAGGCCACTCTTCTCCTTCAGGTCAGTTGCTACTGGGTTTCATAAGACTCTGGTCACTAACTTCCCCAAATCCAGCCTAGTGGTGATTCCCTGATGCCCAAACCAATGGGGTCTGGGAGGAGTCCGGGGTGGGGGCGCCGCGCCGTGTCTGCCTCTGGGCACAGCCGGGGAGGCGGCCCCCAGCAGCAGGCTTTATGCTTCCGCGTCAGATAATAGCTAATTCCATGCAAGGCTGAAGGAAACTCACATTTAATTAAGGAGTGGCCATCCGCCCGCTGCAGACTGGGGGTGCCCACGGCCCCCCTGCATCAAAGCAGAGCCCTTCGGGGGACGTGCGATCTCATTTCCTCCGCCAAGCCGGCCCTCTTTGAATGCAATTATGGGGACAAATAACATGGCTTACCCCAGCTCCCCTGTGGGACGGCCCGCTCTCTGCTGATAAAACCAGTTGTGTGGGGCAATCACGAAATGAGAGATCTAATATTTAACTAAATTTAATAGTCTGCCGCCTCGGTGCCTTTCCGTGAAGGGTGGGAATCCAAGGTGGGGAGGGTGAGCTATGCAAACGCAGGTGGCGCATCCGGGCGCGATTAGCCCAGGGCGCTCCCACGTGACGCCGCGGCTCAGAGTTGCGGGAATTGCAAACGGGCACTCTGGTGGCCAGCCTGCGTTCGGCTACCTCCCGGCCAGCTTAACTTGGCGGGCAGCGAAACAGCAGGCCCCCGAGCATGCAGCCTCTCCTTCGGGGTCAGTGTTGGAAACAGCCGGTGAGACCAGACCTTGCAAATTCAGATGCACCCCATAGGAAGAGGGGCGCAGGTCCCACGACTGTGAGAGGCTCCGTTCGGCCCCCTTCCGTGGAAAACCAGGGCTGGCCAGGGCGGCCTTGCTACAGAGCCTTCCCGGCAGGTGGGGCTGCGTCTCCGGGAGGGGCGGGCCTGTCGCTGTTCTGTTGGGAAGGACGCTGAGCTGTGCACCTGCTAATCCCACGACTCTGGGAGTGGCCATTTCTTAGCCCGACCCACATTCACCCCCAACTCCCCGGGGCCCGGGGCTGCCACCCCTGGGCTTATCTCATGGTGGACAGGCCAGCTCCACGTTCGTCGTGACACCTGCTGGCCGTGACGTGGGTGAGGGGTTCAGCGTGACTGGACGAGCTCACGGTAGCATCCCCTGGAGATAAAATTCCCCCTCGTGGCAGACCACAGGCTGTCCCCACAGGGAGGCTAAGGCCAGGAGGAAATAAGGGAGTCGGGGGGCTTTGTTACCTGTCAGAGGGTGAAATGCGGTGGAAGGGCTGTCCCAGGAGAGGACTGAAGTCCCCCTGGGGCGACAGGCAGCGGTGGCACCTGTGTGTCCTACAGCCCAGGGACCAGGTGGGCACGTGTCAGGCGAGGCGCAGGGCCGAGCGCGTCTCTGACCCGGAGCAGAGGGTGACAGCTGAGCTGGCAGTGGACGTCCCTCCACACGGAGGTCCCCAAAGCCAGAGACCCTCGTGATGAAGGACTTACAGCTCCCCGGAACACCGGACAAAGACGCCCCTCCTGACCTCCCGTCCTCCCGCCGTTACTGCGGCCGCTCTGTTGGGAGAACCATTCGCTCTCATACCAGCAGGGCCCGGCACAAATAACGCCCCTGTTTTATTACAAAACCATAGGCATGTCATTCCGTAACGTAATGTGGCACTCCAGCACACCACGTGACATTTCAGGTGAAATGTTCACATTAAAACTATCCACCCTTACACCCGTGTTATTGCCCTACAGGCCACACTCAGTCACGTCTGCCAGACCCTGTACATGATGCTGGTTTCCCCAAACCAGCAGTCTGCAGATAAAACGCACCCGAACTGATAGTGTGAGAAAAGCCGTTGGCAACAAAACTCTACAGGGCGTGGGGGGACTGCCTCCTAATACAGTGGGGAGACCCCCCATCCTCCCAGGTTCCTGACTGTCACCTCAGTGAGGTGGCTAATGTCTCCGTTTCGTGGTCGGTGCAATCACGCTGATCACGGCCGGGACTGGCGTGGGCCTGAGCCACGCAGTGCATGTGAAAACCCAAGGCTTCGGGGGACGGCGGACTCTGCGTGCGCTACTCCTTTCACTGCCTTCCAGAACTGTTCGACCTGGAAACAAACGAACACGTGCAGAAGGCCGTGAGTGACCGGCAGATGCCCAAGGTGGAGTACAGGCAGATCGAGATCGACGAGTACCGTGAGTAGGCCCCGAAAGGGAAGGCAGACCCCTGCCCTGAGTCGGACCCCGGTCTCACCCGCCCTTTCGCTACACAGAGAGCTACTCCACAGGGTGCTGGGGCAGGTGTCCTGGTGTGGGGAACCCAGGTGGTAGGACGCCGTGTATTCTGAGGAAACACGTCAAAGGAAGAGTCGGCCCACCCACATGGAGGACGCCTTTCACTGGTTCAAACTTCCATGCAGAGTCCAAAGTCCCAGTATTCAGGTCCAGGTTCCTGAGAACGCTCACATTAACTGGGCAGGCATTTTTGTGCTGTTCTTTTGCAAGGAAGGACCAAAAACAAACAAACAAACAAAAAAAGACAAGACAATTGTAGATTGCTAGTGGAGGATGGATGGATGGATGGATGGATGATGGATGATGGATGGGTGGATGGATGGATGAAGAGATGGATGGATAGAAGAGGATGGATAATGGATTGAGGATGGATGGATGGATGAAAGGATGGATGGAGGATAGATGGATTGAGGATGGATGGATGGATGATGGATGGATGGATGGATAGATGGATTGATGATGTATGGATGGATGGATGATGGATGGATGGGTGGATGATGGATGGATGGATGGAGGATGGATGGATGGATGATGGATGGATGGATGGAGGATGGATGGATGATGGATGGATGGAGGATGGATTGATGATGTATGGATAGATGGATGGATGATGGATGGATGGATGGAGGATGGATGGATGGATGGATGGATGATGGATGGATGGATGGATAGATGGATTGATGATGTATGGATGGATGGATGATGGATGGATGGGTGGATGATGGATGGATGGGTGGATGATGGATGGATGGGTGGAGGATGGATGGATGGAGGAGGATGGATGATGGATGGATGGGTGATAGATGGAGGATGGATGGAGGATGGATGATGGATGGATAGATGAATGGATGGATGGATGGATGAAAGGATGGATGGATGATGGATGGATGGAGGATAGATGATGAATGGATGATGGATGGATGCAAACCTCAGACCAAGTACCATACCTTGCGGGGCCCAGTAAGAATGCTAGTCAGGGTGCTTCTTTCCCAGTTTATCGCAACAGCAGAGCATTAGGCCCTTATGTGGGACCACGTGTGTCTGGCCAGGTCACACCCTGGGAAGCCAGCCAGGTTCACCTCCACGGCCGGACTTCAGGTTCCTGACTCCCCCGACCCCGGCCACTGGTCTGCAGGCCTTCGAACCCTCCCTCGGAGTTTCCTCACATCCACTGCTTCCTCCCGCAGCCTCTGGGGACAGGTGGCCTTCCTTTGCGGGATCCCTCCCTCTCCGGTCCTCTCTGCACCCTACCGCCACCGCCACCATGACATTTCCCAAACCACAGGGCACCAAAGGGCGATCCACCCCCTCCCCGAAAGGTGCAGAAAAGACCTTCAGAAACCAATTAGCAACCTTCACCCTCTCTCCCCTGCTGCGTGAGGCCTCTTTCCACGCTGAGGTTTCCACTGACAGGGGAAGGGAGGGAAGGTGCAGACCTGTCTGTTACATTGTGTCGTGGTTTCCCGTTTGAGGCCAGAGCCGCCCTTGAAGGGCTCTCAGGAAGTGCGGTCTGCCCACCCCACCCTGGCGGCCGAGCCTGCCCACAGGCTTATCAGAGGCAAGGAGCAGCAGACCAGGTTTATGGATATTCAGTGATAAAAGCCTGAGCCTGCCTGTCTGTGTCCCCCGGCCATCCACCCCATTTGCAAGCCATTAACATTCAGCTCCAACCTCCAATGAGACCCGGTGAGGGCAGGCTCCCCAGCCTGGGGTGGGCCTGTGGGAATCCCGCAGGGAAGGCTGCTAATTCCGATTTAATTGCTAATCTGGGTTATAGTTAATGTCAATAAACACTTTCTATCTTGGGTGGGCAGGTTTGTTTGGGGGAGGACCTAGGAACTGGCGAGGAAAATTCCACACACACGCCCCACTATCTGCCAGTAGATGCCAGAGTGCCGGGCACCAGGATGACCCCAGCTCCCTCCCTGTGCGTGTGTGTGTGTCCCAGTGTCCCAGTGTCCAAGACCACAGGCAGGCCCCCCCGCCCAGCACCAGCCTGCAAACAGTAAGGCAGGCAGAGCCCCCAGCTTCACGCAGAGGGTCCCCACAGCCCCCAGCCTCACTGCCAGCCACTGCATCTCGCCCTCTCCTCCTGGCACCCAGTTTCCCCAGGCCCCCTCCCCCACTGGGCTGCACCTTCACCCTCGGTGATGGGGGGGCGGGGGTTAGTTCTCCCTGCCTGGGTCCCCCCCACCTTTCTCCAGCTCTCGGAGAATCACATCTTTCCTGCTTTCCAACTCATTGTGTTCAAAAGATGGAACTTAAACCTCGGCTGGAGAACCGCACCGGCAGCCCCAAGCTGCCCTGGACCCGCCCTCCCCGGCCCGCGGCCCTAACCTGTCCCCTGTGTTCCGTGTCTGCCAGGCCTGCCCGTCCAGATCCTGAAGCCGGCCACCTTCACCGAGACCGCCCACTACCCCCTGCTCCTGGTGGTGTGAGTACCCCACCTCTTCCTTCCCGGGGTGCTGGCTGGGAGCTCAGTGGCCCCCAGAGAGACAAATCCGGGACTCGTAAACCCCATGACAAGAGGGAGCCGTGATGTTGCAAAGCGAAAACAGGTTGGCCCTGAGCCAGAGTCAGGTTGTCTTTGTAACTGCAGGTGACCCCGTGCACTTCAAAGGTCAGGGGACTCTGGGCCCGCCCCCACCCCCACCCCCCGGGGGGCAGTGTGTCAGTGTGAGGATCTGAAGTCAGATTCCACACCTCCATGGCTGGTCCTCAGGCTCGGCCCTGGCCCACCGCACCCAGCAGGCAACATCTTGTCTGCGGCTCACGGGGGCCGAGCGGCAGCTGGCACTGCCCGAGGCCTGGCCCGCTGACCGAGCCACGTTCCCAGCTGTGAAGCAGCCTTGAACCCGTACACTGGCCAACATGGAATTATTTCAGATATTCCTGTGCTAATGAGCAGGCCCTCGGGTTTAGAACGGCTTTTTAAGAGCTCTCTAACCTGCCCCTACACGGGGTGGGGGCTCTGATAAGGAACTACTGACCCCAGTGGGGAGCAGCCAGGCCCTCAGCAGGTGCTGGGGTTGACTCGCCCCCCAGAAGGGTCAGCCCATCCCTTCCTCCCTGTCTGGTCTTCCCCCCACTCTGCTGTCGGCTCGGAAAGGGTCGGGGTGGGGGGCAGGGGCCCCCTGGGGGTGTATCAGGGGCCACAGGGCGGGCACCCACCTCGGCCACAAACCTGATGGGCCAGCTCGGCTGGCCCAGCGCATCCTGGCACCTGGGCCCAGACTCTGCGGCCCGCCAGTCTCCTCACTGTCTGGGCAGGTTAGCGCTTGGCCAAGAACCACACTCACACAGCACTCACACCTCACACACCAACACACGCCACACAGACACACACATCACACACCAACACATGCCACACAGACACACACACCACACACCAACACACGCCACAGAGACACACACATCACACACCAACACACGCCACACAGACACACACACCACACACCAACACACGCCACAGAGACACACACCCCACACACGTCACATGCATACATACCAACATATACCCCACACACAGCAACACACACCACACATATCACATGCATAAACACCAGTGTACCACAAACTACACACATACACACCAACACACTACACACATACATCACACACACCACAGGTACACACCACACACCAACACATCACATGCACATGCAACACACACACCCCAACACTCGCCACACACATCACATGCATACACACCACATGCATACCACACACACTGACATACCACACGGTGACAAACCACACATGTGCACACATGTGTCACGTGCATGCATGCCATGTGCATGCACGCAACACACCACACACATGCATCGCACGCACCACAGATACAGCACACACCGATGCACACACAGCACACACTTCTCCCGCACCACCCCTTTCTCCGGATGAAACAGATTTTCATCAGTGTCTCAAAAAGTTAAGGACAGTGTTCTCTCCCCGCCACGCTGGCCTCTTCAGTGACCTCAGAGAGACCCCAGGGGCCCCCCAAGGCGACCAAACTGGGGCACCCAGCCGGCGGGCGGCAGCTAGGGTGGGCACAGCCGCCCGGGAGACCCCGCAGCCCTGGCCCGTCCGTTGCAGGGACGGCAGCCCAGGCAGCCAGAGCGTGGCGGAGAAGTTCGCGGTGAGCTGGCAGACGGTGCTGGTGAGCAGCCACGGAGCCGTGGTGCTGCGGTGCGACGGCCGGGGCAGCGGCTTCCAGGGCACCAAGCTCCTGCACGAGGTGCGGCGGCGGCTGGGCGTGCTGGAGGAGCGGGACCAGCTGGAGGCCGTGCGGTGAGGGACCCCCACGGGCTCGTCCTGGCGGCGGCAGGGCGGGTGGGGGAGGCCGTGTGTCCCCTCGGCCCCCCGCCGGCCTCTCTGAAGTCTCTCTGGTCAGGGCACCTGTTTTCCAAGCAAAATACTCCAGTGTGAGTGTTTCCACGGGAAAAGCACCCCCCAGACACTCACGGCATTCGCCGGGCTGGGTTGCTTCCTTGTTTCATGGATCAAAACACGGTGCAGAGATGGAGACCCGGGCCAGGGCCCACACACAGTTGTCCCTCTTCACAAGGAGAGAGAAGGCGAGAACGTGAGGGAGGATGGGCGGCGTGACAGGTCCCCCGTGACAGAGAAGGGTCACGCCCACCCAGGTGGCCGGTCAGAAAGCAGCTCTGTTTGGTCCATTGTTCCGCCACACGCCTGTCTCGGTATCAGCGAGCCCAGCACGGTGTCACCGAGACAAGAAAAGGAGCTCCAGGGGCTCACGATTAGTGACCGAGGGTCACAGGTGCCCGGGAAGAGAGGCACCAGGCCCCTGTGCCACACTGCGCCTGGTCGCCAGGCTCACCGGGCAGAAAGGGAGTTTCTATAGACGGATGTGCCGTGGACGTGCTAACAGACGGACCGCTGAGACCCGCCTACTCAGAATGACCAGAAGGACCCAAACGGCGACCCTCCTGGTGACCGCGCAGCGTGCGGGGGCGGCACCCAGAACCCGACTGCTGAGCGTTTGCCAACTGAGGGTCGGGAAGCTGGGCACCGCGCCCCCCCGCTGCCTCGCCTGCCGGCTTCGCAGGTTTAAAAGGGTTCATTTCACTGACTTTTCCTGATGTGCTCTCCCGTGTTTCACAACGGTGGCAGCCGTGGCGGGTGTCCAGACGGTGATCTTTAAGTGACAGCAAGGGAGCAGATGCCCGCTCTCCTGCGGGGAGTTGTGAGCTGGTGGTGGAGGGACAGGCAGCGTGTCCAGAGCCCCGTGTGCATCGCAGACGGAGGACACAGAGGAGGGAGAAGTGTCTGCAGACTGGACAGCACAGGAAGGTGCATCTGTGACATGCTTTGACCTGGAAGTTAACAATACACAGCTTCACAACGTCAAGTGGGCTTTCACGATGAGGAACAATGTTGGCTCTGGAAGTCCCAGAGGGGTGGCAGGCTCAGAGACCCAGGGCCTTGGCATCTCCCCGCTCGGCCAGCCACAGCGGCCTCCTCCTGGACGCATTGTCCTCGTGTGCACAGGATGGCTGCCAGGAGCACGTCATTGCATACTTCATTCACCACCAGCTGGCTGAGAAGGGAACTACTCCCAGAAACTTCCAGAAAGGAAGGGAAGCACCCAGCACAGCGTTCCCTACATCCCCTGCCCCCTCCGGAACCCTGCACCTGCAAGGACGTGTGGGCGCTCACCCTGGGGCCACTGGGGCCGCTGTGGGCCTGGGTGGAGGACGGAAGGTCGGGACTCTGTCGGGAAGGAGGTTGGGTGGGGGATGCCGGGTCAGCAGACAGCCGTGTCCACCACGGAAGACGTCTCGGGCTGGACTCGGCGGCGACCACAGGGCTATGTCCACAGCCTCGAGGGGCCCGCCCGGCAGGGTTGACAACACCGTCCCTACCTCACTGTCCCTCCTCCATCTACCTTTCCGCCTGCTGCTGCTTTCTCCTGTCCTCACCCACCCTGGTCGGGCCCCTCCCCATGGGGCACACAGGCCTCTCGGTCACAGAGTCACACGCGTCCTTCAGCCACTGGGCCTCGTCTGGCCGCTCCTCTCCGAGCGTGGGGGGCCGGAGGGCAGCAGCCTGTTTCCCCCACGAGGCATTTTCTGAAAACAAGGGATGGATCCACTACCTGGTCGGAAGCAAGGGCAGAACCTGTTCCGGGCTGGGAACGCAGGAAACAGTGTCAACCGCTGAGCCACCGAAGACGATGAGGACAAGGACAGGCAGCCGGTGGCCCGTCTGTGGCCGTCGTGAGCAGGCGGGCTCTCCGAGGAAGCTGAGACCCAAGGACATGCCCTCAGCTGTTTCGGACCCGGGTCTGCATTTCCATTCCTCGGCGAGAAACTGCCCTTTTGATCAGTTTAAGAAACCGCGAGGCCAGCCCAGTGCACCAGCCCGCCGAAGCTCCCAGCCCCTTCGAGGTCCCTACTGTCCCCCACCTCGTGCTTTTGAGCCCTGGGTGGCACTTCCCATTGCTGGGGGCGTGCGCAAAGTCCCCTCACCGGACAAGCCGGTGTCAGGGAAAGGGACGGTCCCGTGGCGGATGGTACTAGTGTCAGACGGGCCTCAGGGCACACAGCCGCCCAGAAGGGATCCCGGGGGCCAGGGCCTCGCCCCTGATGGCGGGGCAGGGTTTGCTGGGCGGAGTGTGGGAGCTGCCCACTCCACACAGAACACACTGCAGAGTGGGGGAGGGGGGACCGTGCAGGGCGCCGTGTGGGTGGGCGGTGGAGGGGCAGGTGTGCAAGCAGACTCGGGCCGGGAGCGCTGAATAAAGTCAGGGACCCCCTCCCGGGAGCTGGGGACAAAAGACACCTCGGTGGGGTGGGGTCCCCGCTGATCCCAAAGCACCCTCTGAGAGAGGGTCAGGAGGACAGGGACCCCGGCACGGCTTTGGCTGCTCTGCACTCAGGAATCTCGGTCGGCGAGCTCCGTGTACCTGGGTGGCCTTCGGTGCCATCGAGAGGGGTCCTCAAGTTGTCACGTGGGCAGACAGCCTAGACGCCAGCTAGATGGACACAATGATCACATGGTCACATGGGTCAGAATTCCAGCGTCTCCTCAGGCGCATGGGGGTCTTTACGCAGACATGGCCGGAGAGCACGGCCTGGGGGGGCCCCCCGGGGACGGAGAGGCAGCCCCGCTGGGCCACTAACCCCTGTTCTTGGGCTTCGCAGGATGATGCTGAAAGAGTCGTACATCGATAAAACGCGTGTGGCCGTGTTTGGGGAGGTGAGTGCGCTGTCTGTCGTCTGTCCCCCCGCCCCCAGTTCAGGGCCGTGTCCTGCACGGTCCCTCACTCACCCGGGCGGGCCTGGTTCAGGTCTCCCGGGAGTGTCTCTGGTCTGGTGGTGTGCAAGCAACTATCTCTTTAAGAGCGAAACGGCAGGAGGTGAACCGCACGGGGTTCCCCAGGGAAAACCGATCGGACGGGCTTTGTGCTTTGGAGCGGTTCTAGGTTCCCCACTAAACTGAGATGCAGGTAGAGATTCCCGCTGCTCGCTGCCCCCCGCCCCCCGGCCCCGTGCACAACCTCCCCCACTATCAGCGCTGCCACCAGAGGGAGCACTGGTTAGAACAGGTGAAGCCACAGGGACAGCCCGAGGCCACGGGTCACTGGGTGTCGTCCACTGTATGACTTGGGACAGATGTACGAGGACCTGCGTCCATCATTAGAGGGTCACCCAGGGCAGTCTCACCACCCTGATGTCCTCTGTGCCCCGCCCACCTTTCCCTCCCCCCACCCCACCCCCCACCACCCGGTCCCTGGGAAGTGCGGACCCCCGCCTGGCCCCGTTCCCTGGGCAGCAGGCAGCCCCCGTTTTCTCACTCCCACTAGATTCTAAAAGGGCAGCACAGGAGGCAAACCACAGAATAAACACACAAGAATCACCAGTTTCCCACCGATGATCTGGGGAAACTCATCAAGTTGAAATTGTAACATGACGATGCAGAAGCCACGTGAATGGGCATAACGCCGAGGAGTCGAGGCTGCTGGGCTCCAAGCCGGGTGCCGCAAAATGCCTTCCAGGCTCCCCCCCGCCCTGTCTTTTCACGGCTCTCGAGCTCCCCGCTCTTTGGCGCTGCGTAGTAGCCTGCCGTCCGGGTGGGCCGCGGTTTATTCTTCTATCCGCTGCCGACAGGCACCCCCAGTCACTTCCTAGCTTCAGCGGCTGAGAACACGGCTGCAGCAAACATCTGGGTGCAGGAAGGGGGTCTTTTGTGTGAGCCCCAAGGCAACAGCACACGCGTGGGTGTCTGTCTCATGGCAGCCCCCAAGCCGGCCATCACAGCGGCCCTTTGACACGGGGCCCTGGCCGGCCCCCCCCACTGCCCGCCCAGAATCACACAGCATCGTCCGCCACTGGTTGGCTTCGCCCGGAGACCAGGAACCAGCAGGAAACGCAGTGCGAAGGGGCTCGTTTCCAGGGCTCGGTGCCAGCCCTGCGCCCACACGGCCCCGCCCCGTACCCGGAACCCAGTCACACTTCAGGTCACTCTCACCTGTCACCTTCCTGTCACCTCAAACTGGGGCCCCAAAGAGGACAAGACTCGCATCACAGAATATGTAGTTGGGAAGGTGTTTGTTTGTTTTTTACCTGCCTTTAAAAATCTTGAAGTTGAATTTTTTTTTTAAGCAGCTCAGTGAGATCACTTGCTTGAGCGGCCGGTGCATCCAAGGCCACTGTCACGGCTGAGTGAATGACATTCGCCCCCCACTGACCGCCTTTCTCTCTGCCCAGGACTACGGGGGCTACCTGAGCACCCACATCCTCCCTGCAAAGGGTGAAAACCAGGGCCAGATCTTCACCTGTGGCTCTGCGCTCTCCCCGATAACAGACTTCAAGCTCTACGGTAACGCCCGAGACTGGACACCCCACCCGTGGTCCCCCCACTGCCCTCCCTCCTGCGCTGTGTCCCCACCCGCCCTCACTGGGGAAGCACAGAGGAACTGGGGAAGGACAGGGAGGACTTCAAGTCACTTGTCCCCGTGCCTGTGAACTGTGTCCCAGCTCACGCGACCAGAAGACTCAGCCGGTGGTTCTGACCCTGGTGTGCCCCCTGGCAGGAAGGAACCGAGACTCCCCAGAGTTGCCCTGGCAAGGTTGTCCTTGAAGGCTGCCCTTGAAGGTTGCCCCTGAAGGTTGCCCTTGAAGCCTCCAGGCAGGGGACCCACATGGGCTCTGTGATCCGGGGGAGGGGGCGTGGTGGGCAGATGGGAGGGGCAGAGACTACTGCATGAGGTGGAAGTGGGGCAGTTACGAGGGCTCAGCCCCCTCTGCCCTCCGCCTCCCTTCCCCCTGGGCAGTGCGGGCCCCTGTCCTTGGAGAGAGTGAGGGGCTTTCTCACTGGCAGGAGCCGGAGACCAGGGGCAGCATCCGGCCTTGGTCCGGGCACAGATGTGGCTCCGTGTCACTATTAGGGGGTCTGAGGCTTCTACCTCCCCCTCCCTCTGGCCAGCCAGCCCCTTTGGTCTGGACGTGAGTGGCTGTGTGACATGAGCCCTCCCACGTGCCCACTGAGGGGTCTGGGGACCACTGTGGTGTCCAGCAGCCCCAGGCTCCCACGCTGACCTTTACAAAGTGCTCTAATGCAAATGTCAGCAGACCGTCACCCCAGAACCCTCAACTCCAAATTTTAACTAGTTAGATGACTTTCCCCCTGGGGAATGCACATAGCAGATTTTATTTTTTTGAAGCTCGGTGAGTCTTTAATTTTTTTCATTATGCCATTTCCCACGTGCCTGATTCACGGGCCATCAATGCTGCCATCCCCCACCTGGCGGCCACCCTGCCCCGGACACGGCGTTGACCCTGCCACTTGATGAGGGATGTCCCCGAAACCTGTGGGTGCTGTTTGGAGGAGTGCCTTGCAGACAGGGCAGCCCCCAGATCCTCACGCAAACCTGGGCCAGGGCTGGGGACGGAAGGGGACATGCCAAGGCTGAGCACAGGGCAGATCCCGGTGGCAGCTGGCTCTGTCTTTGTTCTCCCTGCCGCACGGCAAGTGGACTGAGGAGCCGGTTTTTGGGGTTCTGGCTAAGCAGTTTTTGCCTTGCTGCCTGAACCCCAGTCCCAGGCACTCACGTGTTTCAATGTCTCCACGGCCCCTTCTGATTTCCCTGGAAGCACCCAAGAGGCCGAGTCGGGTGTTTTAAAGACATGTGCTGGGTGACAGCAAGGGAGCCTGCCCTGCCACAGCCCCGTCCTCGGGCGTCCTGGGGGTCCCGCCTGCGGGCTCCGCACAGACAGGTGACCCTCTGTCCCTCTGCTTGTGCACAGCGTCTGCGTTTTCCGAGAGGTACCTGGGCCTCCACGGACTTGACAACAGAGCCTATGAGGTAGGTGTGGGCACTGCTGTGCCTTGGCCAGATGGGGACTTTGATGACATCCGTCACCTCTTCTCTGAGCTCCTCTCTTCCTCCCCAGCCCAACCCGAACCCTCACCCCCTCCCAGGGTGCCATCCCTGACCTCTCCTCCCATCGAGGAGACTTTCCCACCCCCCTTCTACCGTTCTGTGACCAGAGGTGGCTGCGACCCCCCTCCAATTGGTGTCATGTCCCATTCTGGAACTCCAGGGACAAGGAAGAAAGTCTTTGGATGGCGAGTCTGTCCCATGGTCCTCAGAGGTGGGGTGTACGTGCCCCCTGCCCCCACCCCAGACCCAAGGCTGCTTCCGCTTTGGAAGAAGAACCTGTGGCTCGGGGGCCAGACGACCCTCGCCATGTGTCCTGCTAAGTCGCGGCCATTCAGTGGCTCGATGCAGATGTCCCGGACGAGGCCAGCCTTGTGCTGTGCAGCAGGACAGTGGCCCTGAGGTTGAAACTTTAGCAAGGACAACGGAACAGTCTGGCCAGGACGTCGTCTCCTGTGAGGCCGGCGTGTCTCCATTCCTGCCCCGCCCCCTCCTCTTCCTCAGAGGGGTTGGTGGGAGGAGAGCAGAGGCTTCTGGGTAGGCTGGGCGTTTCCTGACCTATAGAAAGCCCCGGTTCTCCGGAAGTCTGACTCCGAGACCCCGCCCTTCATTCTCAGGGGTCTCTGTACACACACCAGCCGGTCCCCGCAGCTCCGCCGCTAACTCTGTCCTCTTGCCCCCGCCTGTGCAGATGACCAAGGTGGGCCATCGGGTGTCAGCGCTGGAGGGACAGCAGTTCCTGATCATTCACGCGACCGCTGATGGTAAGGGCGGAGGACAGTCACTCCCTGGGGACCCGGTGAAGGCCACACCCCCACGGCGTTCTGGGCGGGGACAAACACGTTCCTCTTTCTTCCTTTCTTCCCACAGAAAAAATCCACTTCCAGCACACGGCAGAACTCATCACCCAGCTCATCAAGGGAAAGGCTAATTACAGCCTGCAGGTACGCACGCGCACACCTGCGCCGGGTTCCGTGGGGCGCCCCCTGCTGCCGACGCGCCTGTGCGTGCCTGTCGGCCGTGGGCAGGTGCGCCTGATACACAAATCAGCAGGGGCTCATTTTTCAAGTCGTTATGACAGTTCCGTCCTGCACTCAGGCGGAGTTTAAACTCCTTGGGGCCTCCCCCGCCCCTCCCCCTGTGCGCTGAGCAAGGCAGCCGCACCTCCCAACTGTGAGGCCGTGGTGGCCCTGGCCTGTGTAGGTGGGGCCGCTGTCCCAGCGGCGATGAGAGAACACTGGCGGGCCCTGAGCCTTCTCTCACCAGCCACCTGCTGGGCAGCAGCACAAGGTCCCCAGCGCCAGCCAGGGACCCAGCACCGGCTGTGGCGGAGCAGTAGACAGAGAACCCCCATGTCTGCCGCCACCCGCTGCAGACCCAAACTCTCAGCCTCCTCACTGCCCTCTGGCTCATGGCCCACGTCCAGGCTCTTTCCAGCAAGGCACAGTGCTGCTTCTGGAAACTTCTTGCATCTCCTCCCTGATGACTGGTTCCTTTGCTCGAACAGTTATGACCCCGATGTCTTTTGGGGGCCCAGGGATCGGTAAATGGGAGATTCCCTCAGTACCCTGTCCCTCCAAGAGCCCGGCACTGACCTCTACCTGCCCCCTGACCCCCCTGCACGCTGTCCTGAGGAGGGTCACCGGTGAGCTGGCTGGGCTGGCCGGGACAGCGTCCGGCTCAGGTGTGGATGGCCAGGGAAGGAAGGGCTTGGTTCATGTTGCACATGAGCTTCTTCCGAAACGTTCAGAGCACAGTGGACTTGACGGCTGCCATGGCGTCACGCAGAACGTAGCCTTGGGGCGGGTGGGCCGGCGTGGACCTCTCCCCTAGGTAGAGGCTGTTACTACATCGGCAAGGTGCTAAGCAGTGCACGCCCCACCTGCGGACATAAGGAACAGGTTAGCACAGACTCTGGGTTTGTAGCAGCAGTCACCCCACGGCATAGGACCAGAGGACTGGGTACCCGAGGCCGGAGGAGACATCCTTCCTACCATTTTTGTTTTCCTTTTCTTTCCAATATACTGCTCTTGTAGTAGTCTAAGTTTAATGTACATATAATAATAGCTCCATGGCCTCATGAATAAATACTCCAGAATAAAGTGAATGCCACCCTTCAGAGATGTAAGAGGAAGACACAATTCCAAACGCAGGAGGCAGCCTGATACCTCGCAAAGAAGGCGGGCTTTCAGGTCCCTTAGACTTGGCTTTGAATCGGGCTGGTTGTGGACATGGTGCAGCGCCCCTAGCGTAGGGGAGGTGTCATTACATGTGGCCCGAGAAGAATTAGCTGCCATTGTTTTAGGGCTCCAAGGGTTCCAGCCCTTGTTCTGAGTGCTTCCCGGCGATTGTGGTGTTTAAGTCCCACACAACGTTACGAGCTAGATGCTATTACGGTGACCATCTCCACTGGACACAACCGGAAACTTACCTGTCCACGGCCACCCCAGGAGTGAGTGGTCAGCCAGGATGCCAAGGTGGGAGGCAGCCCGGGGTACCAGGACGTTTTCCAGGCTCATGAGGGTTAGAGAGAGCGCGGGATTCTGGCCACTCCGGTGGGCACCGCGGCCCCTGCAGGCTTGGGTCCCCGCGCGCATGTCCATCTTGCGGATTCAAAGCTGTGCAGAGCCCGCTGAGCCGAGCGTCTTCTCGCTTAGCCAACGCCGATGTGTCCCTGCTCCCGGCTGACCCTGCGGAGGCGAAGGCCCTGGCATCGTGCGGGGAAACTCACTTTGCAGGTTGCGCGGGGCCCGCACGGCCCCCAGCTGAGAGCCCCGCTCTCCTGCAGGGAGGGTGGGCCCGCCCCTCAGGTCTCGCCTTCCTTGCAGATCTACCCGGACGAAAGCCATTACTTCCACAGCGCCCCCCTCAGGCAGCACCTGCACCGCACCATCGTCAACTTCTTCGTGGAGTGCTTCAGGGTTCAGGACAAAGTGCCCACAGCCACAGCCAAGGAGGAGGAGGAGGACTGAGCGCCGCCCTGGCCGCCCCTAGCACAGCGTGGCTCTCCCTGGACCAGTGTGGGGCCGGGCACCCCGCCCCCCTCTCCCGCCCAACCGCCCGCCCGCTCTGGGGTGGGGGGCGGGGGGTGTTCCCGATCCCTAGCATGTGTGTCTCGGGCCCTGAAGGCCGTTTTGCTTCAGAAACCAGCTCCTTCCCGGGTGGAGGTGCCTCATCACTCCCACGGGCTTCCAGGGAGCCTGGGGCCGTCACAGCCTCCTGCTGGCCACAGAGCGACAGGTGCATCCCACAGCCGCCCCCCCCGCCCCCACCCCACCCCCCGGGACCAGAGGACCGCGGCAGCGAGGAAGCCGGCGGGAGCGTGAGCACCGCGCTCCCTGCCGGCGGCACTGCATCCTGTCTGATGTAACCACGCCACGGAAGCCACGAGAG
>CM052549.1:81811802-81868816 GCA_028533065.1 Trachops cirrhosus
CCCCGGGACCAGAGGACCGCGGCAGCGAGGAAGCCGGCGGGAGCGTGAGCACCGCGCTCCCTGCCGGCGGCACTGCATCCTGTCTGATGTAACCACGCCACGGAAGCCACGAGAGCACAATCCCTCTAAGAGCGCCTCCTAGGTTGGCTTGCTCCTTTCTGTACTAGGACCCTCCACCTTGTACGGGGCTGCACGCCCAGTCTTACTGTAGCGACGCTAATGGTTAACCTTATGGAATTAATTCGTATTTTTCTATGGTTTTTACCTGACGCTGTCTGCGGTCCTGGGGTCGTTTTTCTGTGCCGGGTTGGTTTGTCTGTCCGTTTGTTCGTTATCCTGGGTTTCGCGTTGCTTTCTCCCTCCCGCCTGTCAGCTTGGCACTTGTTTGTAAGAAGAAACAGATCAGAAGTAGCTAACTGTTCACTCCTCAAGGTCAGCTCTAGACTTTTCAGAGACATTTCACAACACGGAGGAGGGGGAAAACATCCAGTCCTACTGACTAAAACGAGAAAGTACATAAATAAAAGCCGTCTCTCGCACCCAGCAGCAATAGGGTTTGCTTAGATTCTCGTCATCCATTTATTGATGCCCTCGGGCCTGTCCTCCTCCCTGGGAAGTTGTCAAGTCTGTCCCGGTGACATTTGGTTTTTAAAAATAAAAATAAAAAGAGTATGGACACCACCCCAGGTCTGTCACATGAGCTTGGGGGATGGGAACCCTTGAGGAGAGTGTGGGCGTTCGTGGGCATCATCCCCCACGCTGGGGACACTTGGTGACCGCCCCCCCCGCCGGTCACATGGAGCCGCCCGTGGACGCTGTGAGACACCCTCGACCAGACGTACTGCGCGGGGGCTGCGTGCATTTCGTTTCGTTGTACATAAAGACTGGCATGTGCGCCGGATGCCACGCTGTGTCCCCGGCCCCTCCCTCGGTCCCCGTCCCGTGTCACTTGCATGCCGACCCCGGCTGGCCTGCATTCTCTACACGTGCCATTTGGAAGCTGTTACTGACCACTGCCACTCCCTCTGAAGCTCGTTCTCTGCCCAAACATCAGTCCTGACTTCTCTGGCTTCTTACCCACCCCGGGGGCAGCGGGGTGAGGGGACACTTTGTTAGCTGAGAGGACACGTCCATGTCGCTTCGGGATTTGGGGGTTGGGCATCATCGCCTCGAGCCAGCTAGTGCCATAGGGAGATGTCTGAGGGTTTTTTAAGGTGACACGTCACCATGTATGGAAAGCGTCGACGTGCAGGCCTGTGGGCCACCAGGAAGGTGACGTGGTCATGCTTTTGTGGTGTCGGTGGGCTCAGCCGATGGCACGCCGCCTAGGTCTGGCGGGCCGTCAGCTCAGGCCAGGAGACCCGGTGGTGGGAGGGACGTGGGAATGTGGTGCGGGCGGTGCATTTGTGCGTCCACGGAATAAAACGTTATTTTACCACTCGGAGAGCTCTCTTCTTTCCAGAGCGTCACCTTGGGGGTGTGCGGGGCGGCGAGGAATCTAAGGAGCCCATTGGGCGCTGACCTAGGCAGAGGCACACCCCCGGTGCCTGGGGGGCACCCACAGTGTCGGTCGTAGACGGGACAGGACCGGCAGAGCCAGGGTCAGTCAGAATGTGGGTTCTGCTGGGAGGGCTCTGGGGTGAAGACCGGGGGCCCCGCCCCCACGGAGGCCGCAGCACTGCCCATGGTGAGGCCTCACAAATGCCCGCTCCAGGGGGACATCTGTCCATCCGTGTCTTATCAACCAGTCACCCTGGTGTCAACAGAGCCCAGCCGGAAAGCAGAGGGAGGCTGAGAAAATCAACCCAAGCCCCCTGGAGAAGCTGGAGATCAGTGCAGCCCCCCACCACCCCCCACCCCAGCTGGATCAGCTGGGTCTTAGCACCTGTCGTCACCGAAACTCCATAAGCAGGGCCTGGGGGCAGCCCCAGGCACTGGTCCTGAGAGGCCAGGCTCCCTTTTGCAAACCATGAGCTCCAGGTAGGCATTCACCATCTGAAGTCTGTCCCCCCACTGCCCCCCACTGCACAGATAGAGGATCTAAAGTCCAGACAGGCAGGGGGTCACCCAAAGTCACACAGGAGGGCAGCCACTGCCTGACACCCCTCCCTTTGGCCCTGCTGAGCTCAGTCTCACACTGAGCTCCAAAGCCTGGGCCTCCCAGGTCTGGAGTGTCCCCCTGGGGCCTCCCTGTCCCCAGCATGGGGTCCCAGCCCAGCCTGGCCCACAGGGAACCCAGCTTGCTGGAAACGGAGGTCAGAGTCTAGATTCTGAACCAAGGATAAGCCGTGGGTGTGTCTAGTTCCTTCTCAGCTCAGCCAGCCGACTGGCACCGTGGCGTGGGGGGAGTGCCACCAGTGACATGTGCGGACAGCGGGGCCCGAATCCATAGCATGCCCTGAACCCGAGCAGGGGCGTGCACCCACACGTGCTGGGAGCACCGTGCCGAGCTCTGGCTTGCTCTGAGTGCGCTCCCTTCTCCAGTCCCCCAGAGCCCAAGCAGGGGCCCTCGGGCGTAGGCTTGGCCCCAAACCTGCAGAATCCTGCCTGACTTTCTGATCACGCATCCAGGCCCCTGGAGGGCGGGGGGCAGCAATTCCGAGTACACACAGGGGGCCTGCCCCCCTCAGCACGCTCCCCGAGCAGGTCTGCCCTGGCACGGCGGGCACAGTCTCTGCCACAACCTCCCCCTGCAGTGTCCTGGGCACCCAAACGCCACTCAGGTCACGCTCTACGGGACGAGAGAGCCACCGGTGCCAACTGTCCTCAGAGGGTTCCGGTTCCCACCGACCAGGGTCCAATACTATTATTAATAACAATAACAACTATTGCGTCCACTGAGAGCTGGCCTGTCCCCCTGCTGTCAGCGCCCCGCCGGAGTGGCACCACCCATCGCCACACAGCCAGCACAGTTGACCCCCCACAGCCCATGATGCAGTGTGGCTCCCCAAGGGCCCTCAGCCTGGGGCCTGCCAGAGACCGGCATGCCCAGCTGGCCCCTGGCCCCCCACAGTGTCTCCTGTCTGTGGTCCACACTGTGCCCACCAGGGAACAAAAGGGACGGGAAGATGCGGAAACCGGCCCCACCTGAGCCCCGCCCGAGCGGGCCCTGGACAGAGTCCACGAGTGTCTGGTGGCTTGGGGTGACTCCCCCCACTTGGAATGATAGGTTGGGTCTGGGTTTGGGTTTTGCCGGTTGATTTGTTCTGGGTGGAAGGGAAGGAGGCGGGGTCTTCTGCCAGATGCCTGGAGAGAAAGCGGGAGGGGGGGAGGGGCCTTGGCGGGGCGAGTCCTGGGAAGCAAAGGCAGGTGCAGCAGGGGGCTGGGTCCCAGCTCAGCGGGGCCCCACCCAGCAGCAGTCCGGTGAACCCTCCAGGGGGTCTGCAGGTGGAGCTGTGCGGGTCAGGGCAGACCCTGGGTGGCGAGGGGCTCGGGAGGGAGGGGCTCCTGCGGGTCTGGGTGGCGGACAAGAGGGGCGGCCAGGCCCTCAGAAGCACTGTGCTCAGCCTCCCTGTGGGGCTGTGAGCCCCAGGCATCGTGGAAGGACGTCCTCTGAAGGGAGCCGCCCACAACGAAGGGCGTTTCCCTCCCCGAGACCCCTGACGGAGCAGAGACACCTGGGCTTCCCACAGTGGTGGCTGCGTGTGGCCGTCGCGGCCAGGGTGAGACCGCATTTCAACAGTAACTCTCTGGTCGGGTCACACACACAGCCCTGGCAGACTCACTGACCGGCAGGGAAGTGGGCCCTACCGTGGCCCAAACTCTGCTCGGATGACGTCAGCTGAGGGTGCTTTCCAAATCACCGTTTGGACAGGAGTGTCCGTCTCCCGAGAGTCAGAATGCTCACTCCCTGAATGGCGTACTCACTCGCTCGGAGGAGGGGTCAGCCCACGGAGCTGGGCTTCCGCGAGCATCTGGCCTGGAGTCCAAGAGAAAACCATTAACAGCCTTGGCCGGAGGCCCGGGGTTCTGCTCCACAGTCACGCCCAGGGGCCCCGCCCACCGAAGGCGGAGCCTCTGCCCCAGGAGCGGGCCTGGAGGAGGCGGGGCGGGCAGGTGTGGCTGAGCTCGGCCGCTGAACCACCTGAGCCTCTGATACAGAGGGAAGGCACCTGTCTGGGCGGCCTCCGCCCCCGCACATCCCCAGGATTGGGTCCTCGGACCCGGGGTCTCCTGCTAGAGTAAAAACGCCACCCCAAAAGCGGAGCTACGTCTGTGGCTCCCCAGGGGCCCTCAGCCTGGGGCCAGGCCAGAGACCCACATGCCCAGCTGGCCCCTGGCCCCCGCAGTGCCTCCTGTCTGTCAGGCATTCACACGCGCGGGTGAAGGCTGTTACTTTTAGCCGAATCGCAAAATGCAGCCTAATGGGGATCAGGAGAGACAGCTCAGCAACGGATCACTGGGTCAGACCTGCCAGCCAGGGCTCCCAGACTCCCGAGGCCCACAGCTGCCTCCCCTCTGCCCTGCAGTCACTGGCCTTTTCTTTTCTTTCTTTCCCTTAAGATTTTATTTATTTATTTCTAGAGAGAAGAGAAGGGAGGGGGAAAGAGGAGAGAAACATCCATGTGTTGTTGCCTCTTGAGCGCCCCCTACTGGGGATCTGGCCCAAAACCCAGGCCTGTGCCCTGACTGGGAATCGAACCAGAGACCCTTTAGTTCTCAGCCTGTGCTCAATCCACTGAGCTACATCAATCAGCGGGGCCAGTGGGTTTTTTTGTTTTGAAGTGGCTAGTGGAAAGGTGAAAGGCAGACATGCGTCCCCGGTATGCTAAGGAGCATGCTCTTTAAGATATGCATTTAATTTTATCCGACATATATTTTAGCCTAATAGCTACCTCCATGTCAATAGTCTTACCCTTATTTTCCTATTTCCTTCCTCCTTAATTGTAATTTATGCCTGTTCTGTTTCATGTGTATTTGTAAATTGCCTTTGGTTTTCTCTAGAATGAGGTACAATATAAATAATAAAGGCAGTCTTATAATTTATTCATTTGCTAAGTCTGTTACTAAAATTTTTATTTATTTTTAGAGAAAGGGGAAGGGAGGAAGAGAGAAACATCAGTGTGTAGTTGCCTCTTGAACGCCCCCTACTGGGGACCTGCCACCCAGGCATGTGCCTTGACTGGGAATTGAACTAATGACCCTTTGTTCTGCAGGCCGGTGCTCAGTCCACTGAGCCACACCAGCTAGGGTGTCATTGGCCCTTTCTCACTGCTCCTACCCAGCCCTGCGGGGTCGGGGCAGTAAGGCCTTGTCCAGCGCATGTCCATGAGCCCCAGGTCTTAGAGAGTGGGACGTCTCCTAGGGCCGCTTCGCACCCACAGGCAGCCCTCCTGCAGCTGGAGGTCGCTCTGCTTTCCGGTTTCACTGCAGGAGTGAAAAGCGCCCAGGAGTGACTTGCACCAGCTGAGAAGGTGCGTGGGGGAGCGACCTCGCTGCCCACGGGCCGTTCCTGGAGTCTCGCTCCGTTCAGCTTGTCCAGCGACCTGGAGCGGGTCGGGGCGGCAGCCGGCCCCCGGCCCTGGCCCCTGGAAGTGAGGCGGGGCCCATAGCAGCTCCCACCCAGTGCAGGGGCTCAGGCCCCAGTGGGAGGCGGGCGGGAGGCTCCTCGGAATCCGGCCGGAACTTCCCCTGCTGCTCTTTGCGCCACCAGCAGAGGGCAGCAGAGGACAAGCGCTGGGCCCTGCTCAGTCCGCAGCTCCGACGGGACCGCTGGGCTCAGGGGCAGGTGACGCTACAGCTTCCGAGGACAGAGCTCCAATGATGGGCAGGCAGAGGGAGACAGAATGGAGGTCAGAGGTCGGAAGGCTCAGGGCCGCATCCAGGGCGGGTCGGGCGCCCAGCTCTCGGTCTCAGCCAGCGGGGCCCCCCCTCTTGGGTCTTTGTGGACAGAGGGGAAGTAATCTCGCAGGTGGCCTGATCCTCAGCCCTTCCCTGTAAGGTCAGTGAAAGGCTTAGCTTTGCCCTTAGCCAGCCGCGCCCATCCACGGTCTCTCTGTCTCCAGGCTCCCACACCTTCCAGGAGACAGCAGTTAATGCCCCTCGGAGGCAAGAGCACCCTCGGGAGAGGGCGGGACCGGGACCACAGCTCTCCTAGTCCCATCCCTGCCTGGAATCTTCCCGATGGTCCCTCCTGACTCTCAGACACACAAAGGGAACTGCCTATCAGTCTCAAGGGCACCAGAGGTCTCGCTCCCCCAGTAGTGGTCCCTTTGGCTCAGATAAACTCTTATTGACCACTCTCCACATGTGTGGGCAGTGCTTCAATCTAGATAAGCTGCAGCAAGAAGCCAATCAGGGGCGATGCGTTCGGGCTGGGCCCAGGGACCAGGGAGACGGGGAAGCCGGCCGGCAGGTGGCAGAATCGGGCTGAGAGAATCCTGGCTGGCCCGGGCGCGCGGTGGGGGACAGTGGGAACAGAGGCTGCCCCACCCGTGGCCCTCACAGTGCAGTGGCTGTTGGTGACCAGGCTGTCGTAGAACTATGCCGGGCTTGGACACGGAGCCACAGAGAATTGAGGCCATGTCTCCGATCCTGCTGGGGAGAACTCTCCCCTTTCCTCGCCTGTGCCTGGTTTCCATGTCCAAGGCCAGCTGGTGACTGCCGAGGGTCCCAGAGAACACTAGGGGGTCAGGGGGTGATAGGGAATACCAAAGGCAGGCCCTGGCCTCGTGTCCTCAGGGCGGTGAGGCCCAGGACAGCCTCCGGCAGGACACTGGACCCCACACCACCCCACCAACTTGTCAGTGTGGGAAAGAAACACCAGTGGCACCGACATCCGGCGAACTTCCGTGCAAAGGGGTGCCCAGGACCCTGCAGCCTCCCGCAGTGGCTGGGCCCTCCACCAGGTGTCGCTGGTCCCAAGCCGCTGGTCCTCACTGGAAGCTATCACCCCTCCCTCACAATCCGCCCGGTGCCTCCTCCCAGAAGGAGCGGTGTCCTCCCTGGGGCCTGTCTCCAAGGATTCTCGCTGGGCTGTTCCTGGAGCAGCGCTGGCACCTGCGAGAGCGGCCCTGGGTTTGGTACTCATCTCTGGGGCCGCGGGCTGCCTTCGACCACCCTCCGTGCTGTGCGTCTTGCGCTGTTGGTCCATAGAGGCTGCTTCGTCTCCCCAGCCCCATGAGTCCCGCTTTCATGAGCTGTCAGAACAAACGATGCCACGGCCGCCCGAGGCATCGGCAGCTTGGCCGCGGTCGTGCAAGCCCCGCCCCGGTTCTCACACTGATGCTGTTGTGGCCAGGCTCCAAAAGTGACTGCTCTTTTTATATAAAGCAGAGAGTCCGTCCCAAGTTCAAGTGTATTTGGGGGAAAACAGATCACGTGGCAGGGTTGTCTGAGTGTGGCTGTGAGTGTGCATGTCTGTGTGTGTTTGAGTGTGTGCATGTGGGTGTGAGTGTGTAGAGGGCCAGCGCGATGAGCCTACCAGCCTCCAGGGTGGCTGACCCAGGGAGACGGGGCTTCCTGCCGGTTCTGGTGGAGACCAGCGGCCCCTCTGCCTGCACGTTTCCTTACCGCTTCGGGACGACGCCGACTGCCAGAAGCCACTTCTGAAACAAAGTCACTAGAAAATATTATTCCTTGAAGTGACTTCAATGGGACCCGGCTTGATGGACAACAAAAATTATGCAAAAAACACAAAATAACAAAGGATCACTCCACTCTAAGTTCAAAAGTACATTTATTTAAAATGTGGGCAGAATGTCAATATAAAAGAAAAGCGTGTAAGGAATACAAAGAAGTACAAAACATTTCAATCTTCAAATTCATAATTTACAGACACCAAGTCCTATTTACACGGTTCACACGGAGCCCACACCCACAGTCTGTGAAAACATTTAAACACCCAGCAAAGACATCATAAAACCTGATGCGGACTCCTAAAAGTCATTTAATACAAAACATAATTCCTGTTCCTCAGTAAAATCGCACATCCTAAAAGATGCAGTACGCGTACTTAAACGCGTCCTCCCACTGTGCGTGCTAGCCGCTCCGGAAGCAGCGGGAGAACCAGGGTGGGCGGGGCAGCGACCCGCGGCACAGCCGCGCTGGGGGCGGGGCAGCATCAGGCACTGCGGTGGTGACGTCAGTTGAACTTGTACGTGCGCTTGCTGAGGAAATCAACTTCCCGAGAAGGGGCAGAGCGGTGACAGCGTGGGAGGGCCCTGACGGCGCCCTGTGCCTTGCCCTCCTCCCAACCCCTGGCCTGCGGTACCCCCCACCCGCCCACATGCACCAGCCCCGCACCCACACGCCCCGGCCCCAGAAGACCCCCCACAGACCACTGGGTCAGTGTTAAGCAGTTATCCCCACCCGGAGAGAAGCCCTCCGCACACGTGTGCGCGGGAGAAAAGGCCCGGAAAGGCAGAGAGCAGGCTGGGTAAGACAAGGCGCCCCTGCAGGCTCCCGAGGCCTCGAGTCACGGGTCCCACCTTCCCGCGCAGCCCCTGAGCCCGGCCCTCGCCAAAGGATATGACTCGTAGTCCAGCGTCTGCGTGAGCACCCCCGTGAGGACAAACTCCGCGTTGTGGACATCTGGAAGCAGCCGCACGGAAGCCCAGTCAGCAGCGTGGCGAGCACGCCCCCTCCCCGCCCCGGCCCCGCCCCCCAGCCTCCCGCAGCGGTACCGATGCCCCGGGCGAAGTACTCGCGGCACAGGTGCAGGTCGTTCTCGCAGGAGATCAGCACGATCTCCGACAGGCTCTGCGGGGAGAAAGGCGCGTGTTGGCCGCGCGCAGCGCCGCGCAGCGCCAGCGCCGGGGGACGGGCGCTTCCGCGGGGCCCACCTTGTTCTGCTTGTGCTCCAGCAGCTTCCGGAAGGACGGCGGCTTGGACAGCACCTTCCCCCCAGCACACTCCACGATGGCCTTCATCGTTGACAGGCTGGGGCAGATCCCGGGCGTGATGTAAAAGTATTTTGCCTAAAAGCAGAAACGGAGGCCCGACGTGGTCCCAGGGCTTTGACTTGCAGAGCCTGCCCCCCACGGCCGCCCGGCCGCTCCGGCAGGGCCCGCGGAGTCGCGGGTGGTCCCGGCACACGGAGACCGGCTGCCCTGCCCTCGCCCACGGGGCCCGGAACGTCCAGCCCCGACGCGCACGCCGCTCTGTGACCGAAGCAAGAAGGACAATCGCTTGTGTCTCAATTTCCATAAAATTCTAACGAGCATCACAACACCACGACTGTGTCCTGAAAGGAAATGACAAAGCTCTGCCCGCCTTCCTGGGTGTGTTCCGCTTCTGACTGGGGCTCAATGCGAGCAGAAAATGGCTTTGATGGCGAAGACTTCTTTCTGAAAATGACATTCCTGACCTTCCGGTCAAGACGGAGGTGTAGGTACACACGCTTCGCCTCCTCGCACAACTCCAGGAAAATTTACAACTACGCCTCAAAACCACACCCAGAACCGTCAGAAAACAGAGCCAAGGAGAAGGCTGCCAACCAAGGATTTAACGAAGCCACATTCATCCAGACGGGCAGGAGGGGTGGAGAGCAATGTCACACGGAGACGCAGTGAACAGGCAGTCCCACATCCACGTGTGGTGGCTGAAGATGGGGAGGGACACCTCGGGAAGCAGGGATGCCAGACCACCCCGCCCAGGGTCCCAGCACCAGGACGGTAAGTCCCCCTAAGTTCTCACTGTAAAAACCTGTGGGGGCTGGGGCTGCAGAAGAAACTGCCGGATTTTCAGGAAATTCTGCTTAACGGGACTTAGAACGTACACAGACCCACCTACTCTGGGATTCGGCACCAGGGCAACAGCCAGAGGGCGCCAGTCACACACGGGGAGAAAGGGAAGTGAATGCGCAGGGCAAGTGCCGGGCGCACCTCCAGCAGCCCGGCAGCGGCACTGTCCCCTCTCAGAGCCCTCCCCTGATGACGAAGAGCCACAGAGCGGTAACGCAGGGGCTCCGCCCCACACAACCTAACAGGTGCACCGAGACAGGGAGTCAAAGCCCCCCACTGAGCACACAGACACACACACGGGGAGGCTGCCAGAACGAGGAGACGAGGAGACACGGCCCAAAGGAAAGAACGGCTCCAAACCCCAGAAACAACCCAACGAAACGGAAATAACCAACCTATCAGATGCAGAGTTCAAAGCTCGGGTGAGCAGGATGCTCCAGGGTCTCACTGAGGACGGCCACAGTATAAGAAACACCCAGGCAGAATCGAAGGTTACACAAAGTGAAATGAAGACAAATCCACAGGGCGCCGACAGTGGAGGGGATGAGGCCGGGATTCAAATCAACGATTTAGAACACAAGGAAGGAAACAGCTTTCAGAACAGCAAGAAGAAAACAGAATCCAAAAAAAGCAAGGATAGTATGAGGACCCTCTGGGACATCTCCAAACATACCAACATCTGAATCATAGGGGTGCCAGAAGGAAAAGAGGAAGAGCAAGAAATTCAAAACTTATTTGAAAAAACAATGAGAAGGGGTGGTCTGAATTTGGTGAAGGAACTCGACATGTAAGTCCAGAAAGCTCAGGGTCCTAAACAAGTTGGACCCAAACAGGACCATACCAAGACACATCATAATTAAAATGTCCAAGATTAAAGACAGGAAGTTGAAAGCAGCAAGAGAAAAGCAGAGGGTCACCTACAAAGGGGTTCCCATCAGACTGTCAGCTGATGTCTCAAAAGAAACCTTGCAGGCAAGAAGGGGCTGGGAAGAAGCATTCAAAGTCATGAAAGGCAAGGGCCTACAACCAAGATGACTCTATCCAGCAAAGCTTTCATTTAGAATGGAAAGGCAGAGAAAGTGCTTCCCAGATAAGGTCAAGTTAAAGGAGTTCATCATCACCAAGTCCTTACTATATATGAAGCGTTAAAGGAAATTATTTAAGAAAAAGAAGATCAAAACAATGAACGTTAAAGTGGCAATAAACTCACATCAATAACTCAATGCAAATAAACCATGCAAACCACCAGAACAGGAACAGAATCACAGGAATGGAGATCACACGGGGGTTATCATCGGGGAGGGGGAGGGGTACAATGGGGGGAAACGTGCAGGGAATAAGAAGCATAAATGGTAGATACAAAATAGACAGGGGGAGGTTAAGAATAGTATAGGAGACCCAGCTGGTGTGGCTCAGTGGATTGAGTGCCAGCCTGTGAACGAAAGGGTCGCTGGTTTGATTCCCAGTCAGGGCACATGCCTGGGTTGTGGGCCAGGTCCCCAGTAGGGGGTGCATGAGAGGCAACCACACATTGATGTTTCTCTTCCTCTTTTTCTCCCTCCTTTCCCTTCTTTCTAAAAATGAAAAAAAAATCTTAAAAAAAAAGGATAGGAAGTGGAGAAGCCAAAGAACTCACATGTACGACCCATGGACATGAACTACGGTGCGGGAATGCTGGTGGGGGAGGGCAGGGCGGAGGGGAGTAAAGGGGGGGAGATAACTGTAAAACACATTTTTTAAAATTTGCTTTCCTATCACCGTGCTCCTGAGGGCACCATAAAACCCCACGTTGCTTTAAACCGCCCACGGGAAGAACCCCGAGCACCGGGAAAGACCCGACCGTCTCAGGTGCGATGCCCCGTGACTCGCTGCTGCCCACGGCACACGCGAACACCAGACGCCCTTCACTGACTCGCTCGCCACCGCGACGCAGACACGCATGGGCTGTCCTCAGGACCCCCCTCCACACACGCTCGGAAATCGGTGGTCGGATCACCTCGGCACACGGCCTCCCCGCCGTCCAGCCCATGGCGCGTCTCAGCCGACAGCGGGGAAGCCCACTGCACGGTCTCACCAGCCGCCCCCGCCCACCGGCCTACGCCAGGCCTCTCCCTAGTGGGCCCGCTTCCCCAGCTCAGTGCGACGGCGCCCTGGGTGCTCCTCCCCGTGGAGCAGCCTGCCGTGCATGCGGGCCGCCGGGGGCCCCGTCTCCATTACCTTGAACAGCGGGGAGACGTGCGCCCTCTTCAGGGACTCCTCCAGGCTGAAGGAGAACAGCACCTCAGCCTCTGCGTCTCGGAGGAGGTAGCTCTGCTCGTCTGCAAGCAGGACAGCGCAGCTCTCAGGGAAGGGCCCCAGACCCACAGGTAAACCCCCTCCTCCCAGGTCCGCGCTGGACCCGTGGAGACCCGGGGGGCAGCCCGGTCCGGTGCCGCCCCTGCCCCACACCTTCCATCCCCCCTGGGGGAGAGCCCAGCCCCGGAGGGACACGCTCTGAGTCGCCAGCACATCCCGTGTGTCCCGGCCTCGGCCTCCAGGACCTCAGGGACCCTCGACTCAATTAGCTAACTGTCTACGAGTGAAATGTTGCCCGTTCACCAAACACACACTCCTTCTAGGAACGTGAAAGCGTACGGTCCTTTGTAAGGACAGTTGTAGCAAAGTCTGAAGATTCCTGAGAATTTTTAATCGACTGGTTTCCTGAGCTGTCAGAGGAACACTTAAATAAACAGCCGAGTTCAAGGTCGCGAGGTATCTTCATCTTATGAACGTGTCGGTCTCCACCTCTTCGTGTGAGTGTGTACATACACAGCCGCGCAGCCTGGCGCAGGGCTCCCCGCTGGGGGGACCCTCGTCAGACGCCCTGGCGGGGGAGGACCTAGACTCAGGACCGGCAGACTGGGGACAGCCGGTGACACAAACTCAGGACCGTGGGCCGCCCGTCTGGCCTGACCCTCCTTCCCACAGCTGCAAGTAAGCCAGTGCTTTCAAAACGGAAACCCGTCAGCGCAGGCCGGCGTGCGGTCCTGGGTGAGAGCAAGTCACCCCGAGGCAACGCTGAGGTTCAATGGTCGCTGGAGACACCACTCAACCCACCCGCCAGTCACAGGGCTGTGAGGTGGGAGGAGCCAGAAATGTCTAAATACGGGAGAAATTTTTTAAAAAATGGGTAAAAAAGGGCCCACCACACAGAAGCGAGGACTTGAAGTGGGGATTTCTGGGGTGAGCGGGCCCACGCCCTGCGAGGGGCGGGGGACGGTCACCAGAGCAGAAGGCGGCCCTGAAGGGGGAACACGGCCAGCCGCCTGCGGGGTGCAAACGGCGGGGACTGCGGCGCAGCCCTGGGCGCCGCCCGCTCACCGATGAACTTCTGGCACCGGAAGCTCTCGTCCAGCCACTCGGGGGTCACGATGTGCTTCACCACCGAGACGGCCGTCAGGAACTTGACCGTGCGCGTGACCTTACTGGCGACGAGGTGCGTGCACTTGGGCACAGACTCGGCGACGTCTCCGCCGAGGATGTAGAGCTTCTGGAGGCCGGAGGCAGAGGGGACGCGGGTGAGGGCTGCGGCCCTCAGCCCCGCGCCCAGGACGCTGAGGAACAGGCCCTCGGCCACACAGGAGAAGAGCGCCTCTGCGCGGGGGAGGGACGGGCAGAGTGCGCGAGGCCCGCTTCTGCCATCGGTTCACAGAGATGAAGATCGGACACGAACCCCCCTCGGCCGCCAGCCACACGGCCCGGGGCCTGAGTGAGTGGCGGGGGGGGGGGCTCCTTCGTGGTGACAAGGGACGCGCCGGCCTGGGGAGGCTGAGACGCGGGCTCCCGAGGTACGCGGAACCTCCCGTCCCTCTCCTTTTTTTTCTACGACTTTTTTTCATTTATTTTTAGACAGGGGGGAAGGAAGACAGAAAGAGAGGGAGGGGAACACTGAGCGGTTACCCCTTGCACGACCCCCAACCATGGACCTAGCCCACACCCCAGGCCGGTGCCCGACCGGGGGCAGAACCGGCGACCTTTCGGTCCACAGGCCGGTGCTCAAGCCAATGACCACACAGGCCAGGGCCGTCTGCCTTTAAAAACGACAGCATGAAAACTGACAAGACACAGACAGAAAAGATGGTCTCAACCAGACTGAATTTAAAGGTAAAAAAAATGAAGTTATACTGAATTTATAATGGTAGTGTTTATCATTGTTTTTCTTAAAAGTGAAACGTATGCTCTCACCTATAAGTGGAACCTAATTAACAAAACAAACGGCCAAAAATAGAGCCGGAGACGCTGAAAGCGACAGCACTCTGACAGTGACCAGAGCCGGAGAGGGGAGTAACGGGGAAAGAGGGGACAAGGACGTAAATGAGCGTGAATGAGGGAGGGAGGCGGGCGGGGCAGTGGGGAGTGGTGGCGGGAAAATGGAGTCGACAAATTCGAACATCAATAAAAAACTAAAAATAAAAAGTGAAACGTATGGACACCCGACACAGGCCGACGGACACTCTGGCCTGTCCCCCCAGCAAAACCCCGTGCAAACCGCAATCCCACGTCCCTGGTGCTGCTACTTCACAAAGTACGTCCGAAGTTCTGTAGACACAGACACACACACACACGCACACACACACGCACACACAGACACACACACACACAGCTCCCATGTGACCTCCTGACCCAGGGAACTGCCCTCGGGGGCCTGTGGTCCCAAGCTGCGGGCAGAGGGTGGCCCATCCCTCACCTAGTGGACGTCTGTGTGGAAGGGACCCTCCCAGCCTCTCCCGCACCAACGGCAGCAGTCTGCTCCCCGGCACCCCACGGCCACGGCCCAGGAGGGGATGTCAGGCTGTGGAAGAGCCCAGAGCAGGCGGAGAGCCTCTGACTGTGCTGCTGGGCCCGCCCCCGCCTTCGGCACCGGGAGGAGCCCCGGGTGAGCACACAGACACGCCCGGGGCCCCCGCTGCAGCCCCCGCGGGGCCAGTCACCTTGGTGTACTGCTGCACTTGGGCAGGCTCGAACCCCGTGAACAGCACCAAGGGCGTCAGCTCCGGTGCCAGCTTCTTCGTGGGCGGCGGTATGTCTTCAATCCTGCGAAATAAACACGGAAAACGCGGCACTGCTACTGTTCACTGTGAAAGGTCTTTGGAGCCCTGCTGGGGTGGCTCAGTGGGCTGAGTGCCGGCCTCCAAACCTGTGGGTCACTGGTTCGATTCCCAGTCAGGGCACATGCCCTGCCCAGGGTCCCCAATAGGGGGCGCAAGAGAGGCAACCATACACTGATGCTTCTCTTCCTTTCTCCCTTCCCTTTCTCTGTCTAGAGATAAGTAAGACCTTTCTTTAAAATCTTTAATTGGCTTTTTTTAATTGGCTTTAAAGAGAAGGCAAACGTTCAGGTTAGGGCCAGCTCGCTGCTGTCCCCGCCCACCCCTCCCCGGGCGGCCCCGCCCCCGCAGCACAAACCAGGCACACACTTGCAGTCAGACCTCGGTCTTTCCGTTTCCTTACTTTTCACACCCCCCTGAATTTTAGCTTACGTTTCCCTGAGACAGCCTGGGTAAAGGAAACCTTAAGTCTACCCTGTACTTGTGGCTCCACTACAAACTCGGTTCACGGGCTGTGTGGCTGGGGGTTTGGGGGGGACACTGAGGAGCCGGGAGAGAAAAGACAGAGGCACCGGGGACGGTGCAGACTCCGAGCAGCTGAGCCGGCCGAGAGCCGTCCGCAGGGGCAGCGCTCTGCACTCGGGACGCAGCGCACGCCGCCCCGCGGCCCTGCTGCCCTGCGCCTGTCCCGCCGCGCCCCAGGCCGGCGCTCTGGGGTGCCCAGGGCTGGGCTGCCACCACACCCCGGGGAGCCGGTAAGGTGCTGCTTAAACAACAAGACTCCATTGGGGTTTTCTCTCTTTCCTAAGAAGGAAAGAGAAAACCAGCGTGCTCACCGCTTCCATAAAGTGAGAGGCGTCGCGACGAGGCAGTGGAGCTCAAGCGGGCCCTTCCAAACCCGACTCCCGGGACAGCGCCAGGGACGTCCCCACCCCTCCCGTCCAGCAGCCCGGCAGGAGGCCCGCTGGGCGAGGGACAGCACCTACCGGGCTCGCTTCGAGCAGGGCTGGACACTGGTCCCTTCGCTCTGCTTCAGCCTGGGGGACGGCCTCACGCCCTGGAATCGAAACACCATTTACACCATCTCTCCCCGGGCCAGGCAGGGGCCTCTGAGAGACCGGCACCCAGCAAGCTCAGCACCCCTCACGCAGGGCGCGCCCCACTCAGGACTGGCATCCGTGCCGCGCTTGCACTCACCGGGAGCAGCGGGCGACGCACCCAGAACCTCGGGGGCCCCCAGCCCGCCTCCCCGGTCGGTCACCAGGCCCTGTGGCCTCCCAGGACTTCTCAGAGCTTTCTGGTTTTCACCCCGAGTCCTTGGTCCTGCACCCCCACTTACAACTCAGGAGACACACTCAGTGCAACCACACCCCCTAAAAGCACCGAAACACTGCTCCTGACCCAGCGAGGTGCCTCCCGGGGCCCGCCGACTCTGCCAGACAACCACACCAGCAGCGCCACTGCCAGGCCCGCCGAGCCCGAGCGGCGCCGACGGGAGGGGAAGGGCAAGGACAGCCCTGTCCCCACGGTGTCCCCCACTCAGCCTGAGGTCGGCCACTGACTGCCTCCAAAGAGACACTTTCCTGTTTACTATCTGAGACAACCGCCTCTTCATCTCCCTGGTCGCCCTACCCACAGCCTGCGTCTCCTCGACATCACCGCTGAGCAGAGGCCCCGAGAGAGACGCATGCACGGCTGCGGGGAAGACCTGACCTCTCCTGACCCCGGAGCCCCAAAGACGCGGAGCCCCGGGCTTGGGGAACGTCAGCAGGAAGGTCTCCACTTCCTACAAGCAACCCACCCTCAGCTCCACTTCCCACGATCAGATTCAGTCCCCAAACCGCACTTGCCGGTGGCAAGGACACAGACAGGCGAGGGACGAGCGCGGGGAGGACAGGCCCCCTCGGCCCCCAGGTTGCGTGCAGCCTTCAGTCACCGAGGAAACCACGAGAAACCTGGGCCGACGTCGCCCAAGGACAGGAGCCGAGAGGCCGGGGAGGGAGACGTGAGGTGCCCGGTCCCCATCTCTTCCCCACGTGAAGTGGGAGAGGCCCGCTGTTGCCGGTGTGTAGGAGCGGGCACGTTGTTAAGGCAGAGGGAACGGGGTGAACAGGGGGTCCCGGGCAGGAGGGAGCAGCTCTCAGGCCCCGACCGGCCACGCCAGAGCACCGGCACCCACGGGCGTCCTCAGTCTGTGGGAGACGTGAGCACAGACCCTCTGCAGCCACGGGGAGGTGGTGGACATGAGACAGGACACGAGAGTCCCCCACACACACGCAGTGGACACGGGCGGGAACGCGCCTGTGAGCCTGCACCTTGACACCACGCTTCCCCCGAACAGCGGGGCAGCGCAGCCACGGGGGGCCACCCAGGGAGCACCCGGAACCGGGGAGTGGGACACGTTCGTGACAAGGCGGGGACACGGGGCCCCGGCTGACACACGCTCCGAGTCCTCCACGTGCACAGCAGACCCGGCTGCACGTGTTCACGGCGCAGGGCAGCCGAGCAGGCGCCGGCGGGACCTACCATCAGCAGCTCCGGGGACACTTTCAGCGGGACTCTCCAGGCATCTGGGGGAGAGACACGTCATCCTTACAACGAGGCACGTTCACACCGAAAACAGCCTTCTGGGAGAGCGGGTTTTCTGGGGCCCGTCACCCTCGACACACAGGGGCCCCGTGACAGTGTCGTGAGGACGAACGGAGGACCGTCACTGAGTTAAAGAGAGCCTCGTCCAGGGGCCGGAGGAGCAGCCCGTCCTCAGGAAGGGCCTGCGTCAGGCCAGCCCCACGGCCTGCACGTGGCCACGGTGAGGGGCGGTGCAGCAGCGGAGCGTCGCCCGCTCTGGGAACGGGGCTGACGGCTGCGAGAAGGCCGGGGTGGGCGGGGCCGACTCCCAGGACCACCTCACGCTGCCCCGCGCGGCGCCACGCCCAGACCCGCCAGCGCTGCAGGCACGGGCAGAGGACGGCCAGAATCAGAGAGGAGCGTGCTCGGGGTCAACGCCGCTGGGGACGGCGTGTCCCTGGCTCCTTGCCAAGGCAGCGTCCGGCGGCGGGGCTTGAACGGCCACTTTCTGAGGGACGTCCGGCTCGGCGGACACAACAAACCGGGGCTTGTGGTGTGTGTGGCGGGCACGGGCCCCCCCCAGGGTGGCAGGCGCACACGGCCACCTGCACAGCACCGGTCACCCCGAGGGCGCAGGCAACACGGCAAGGACACAGGTCCGACTTCACCAAAGGGGACGGGGGCTGCTTCGGGGGTGGGGCCTCTCGGGGCTGCAGCCACCAGGGACCCCCGAGGGCCCTGCGGTCTCCACGCCTCCGTGGAAAGGCCCTGGGCCCGGGGGGTGGAGGGTGGGGGCGCGGGAACAGCAGGGGCTGCCAGCCGCTCACCCAGGAGGTTGAGCACCAGGTGCGGGGTGGGGGCGAACGGGTCGGGCAGGTTGAAGGCCGTGTAGCGGCTGTACTGGACCTGCCGCAGCGCCTCGAAGTTGCCCAGCAGGATGTCCCCGAGCCACTGCGCGTTCACGCACGGGATCCTCCACTCCTTGGCCTTCTCGTACTTCAGCCCAGCTGGCCTTCCCGGGGGAGAGCACAGCGAGCCAGCATCAGCGGTCCTGCCCTTCGCACGCGACTCCCCTCCCCACAGAGCCGGCGAACACACGTGAACACGTGTGAACACACGTGCTCGTATCGGAAAACACAGGGACACCTCCGAAAAGCGGAGGGGGTGCCCCGGCGGTCCGCAGGTGTCACACCTCGGCTCAGGCTGGGTCCGCCTCCTTCCCCCCGCCCAGTGACAGTGGCGTGTGTCATCCTTCCCCAACCCCCTTCCCGTGTCCCACGGACACGCGCGAACACCGCCCCGCATGCAGCTGCCGTTGTGCTAACAGACGGCCTCTCAGCGACACCTGCGCTTACTCCCTGCAGATGAGGACGGTGTTGCTGCGGCACAGGTAGCCCGTGTACTTGGCCCCCGCCAGGTAGGCCATCAGCTTCAGGTCGTCCCTGTCGCCGTCGACAAACCCGGTCACGGAGATGATCTGGGGGGAGCAGCCGTGGTGAAGCTTGGCTCGCTCCCCCCATCGGCCGTGTCCCGGGGATGCCGGCGCTCTCTCTGCACCGGGGCGGGCGTGGGTGCGTGGGCATCGGCCAGCCCCCCCACTGCACTGTCCCCCCCACCCCCGCCGTGCATAGTCCTGGCCCTCCCGCCACCACGCAGTGAAGAGCACGCAGCCACGAGCACGGGCGGCCCCGTCCATCTCAGAGCCCCGGACGGGGCCGGAGACACCAGCACACCAGGCACCCCCCCAGGCAGGCCCACCCAGCCGACCCACGCGGGCCTTACGTGCTGGGCACACGGCCGGCCTCCGGGGGGAAAGGCCACCGGGAAGTGCAGGGCCCGGTGCGGGGGCAGCAGCCGCTTCTTCCTGAGCACGGAGTTGAGCCAGTGCGCGGTCACGCAGCGCTTCCGCTCCCTGAGGGCCTGTGGACACACGACGGGCTGGTCTGTGCCGCGCCGCCACCGCGGGGCACCGGCTCCGGGAGGGGACAGGGCTGTGGCCCCACGCAAGGATCCATTCACGAAGTGCACGCCGCCGGCGCGGCGGGTCACCGTCTGTACCACCCTGGCGGTGCCCCGTCGAGCAGGAGCCAGAGCCTGCCCCAGGGACGCAAGACACCTCATCCCGTCCTACAAAGGGACGGCCCAGGAGGAGGGCCTGACGGCCATGCACAGCGGGCCCCAAGCCCCTGGCCCCGGACTAGTCCCCCCAAGGACCCCGCATGGGGCTGGGCAGTGCGCCAGCCAGGGGGCCGCTCCTGCAGAGGCTCCTGGGGACCACCAGTCGTGTGTGTGTGTGTGTGTGTGTGTGTGTGTGTGTGTGACAGCGTGGGCGTGGCCCCGAGTCAGGCGCCTGGTGGAGAGGAGGAGGACAACTGGGGGCAGCGTGCATCCCGTCGGGCCGGAGGACAGAGCACCGGCCTTTCTCCCGGTGCCGCCCGGTCGCCGCCCCGCCCACAGCCCGTGCACATCGCCCTCTGGGCACGCCAGTTCTCCCCAGCCACGGCGACGCGACTCACCTGTGCGAACGCCCCGCTGACTTGGCTCTCGCAGAGCAGGTGCGTGCAGCGGCTGGAGAAGGTGGGGTCCACGGCGCCGCCGTGCGCCTGGATGATCTGCACGAGGGACGGGCGGGAAGTCAGCGGCGGGCCTGCGGCCCGGCACGGCGGTCACCCCAGAGCCCGTCCTGCCTCTACACAGCTGCCCCCCCGAGCACGAAGACACACGTGAAGCGTCTCTACGGACGCTCCCCCGACGTGGGCATTGCAAGGACAACGTCTACAAAGTTTTCTTTTCTTTAAAGGCCACCAAGCACATGGACGAGCTGACAGGCTGGAGGCCGCACTGAACCCGCAGACTCACGGTCCCCACCACGCTGGAGTCGGGGCTCTCGAGCACTCGCCTCTGCGGACAGAGGCCACTGAGGCACGGAGAAGTCAGCGGTCCCCGTCCTGTGTCACCAAGACCCCGACCTCGCTCCCACACCCGGCCGCACACACGCAGCCTGCGCCGCTCAGGGTGCCGCAGTCGGAAGGGGCCCTGCTGATGATCCAGCCCAGCCTGACTCTGCACCGCCAAGCGGACGGAAGCCCAGGAAAGTCCCTGGCCCAAGGCCACAGAAAAGGCTGGCGACCAAGCCCAGCGCACACCCAGAACGCAGCGCAGGTGTCTCAGTGAGGCGGCCGAGGGGCCACCCTTCCTTCGGTGGGGCCCGGGACGGGGAGGAACCCACCGAACCCTCAGACGCACAGCCTCACCCTTTTCCAGGTGGCCAACAGCTGCTTGTCGGACATCTGCTCCGGGTAGTCCGCGATGGCAAACACGCACCCCAGCAGGAAGCCTTCCTCCGGGACTAGGATTGCGCAAGGAGAAAGGTTAAAGCCCACGGATGCGCACGCACGAAACCTGAAACCCTCCCGCCAGCTCGCGGGAACTCGGCGGCAGGCCCCGCCCCCGCCGCCCAGTGCACGGGCGCCGCACCACAGGCGCTGACTCGGCCAGCGGAGGCGGTGACGCGGGAGCCCCGCGCAGTCGCTGCCCGGCCCGGCCGCTCCCAGGCAGCCCCGGCGGCTGGCGTGCCCCAGACGCCCGCGCCCGCGTCCACACCGAATCTGACGGCCCCGGCACCGGAGACGGCGCCTGCTCCACTCTCTCAGCCCCGTTCCCCCTGCCCCGTTCTGTACCAGTCACTTTGACGTCAGTCCTCACCACCCCCACACGCACTCCAGGCATTTAAGTAAGAGCAGGCTCTCCAGAAAAAGGAAGGAAAAAACCCACTACTAACTCTCCAGGGCTGGGTCGTGTCCAAACAGCTGCTGCGGCGGCGGCGGCGGGGGCTGGGGCAGGGGCGGCGGGGGCGGGGCCTGGTGCTGCAGCGCCTGCGGCGTCTGACTCAGGTGCTGGGCCGAGTGTGTCTGCAGCTGCTGCTGCTGCTGGTGCAGGCGCTGCAGCTGCTGCTGCTGTAACTGGGCCAGCTGCTGCTGCTGCAGCTGGTGCAGCTGCTGCTGCAGGGCCTGCTGCTGCTGCAGGGGCTGCAAGTGCTGCGGGCGCGGCTGCGGGAAGGGGTGCGGCTGCGCCTGCGGGAACGGGTGGGGCGGCGGCTGCTGCGGGAACGGGTGCGGCGGCGGCTGGGGGAGCTGCATGATCTGCTGCGGTGGCAGGTGCAGGACAGGGTGCTGCGCGGGCTGTGGCGACGGGTGCGGCTCCGGAGTCCCCTTCGCCTGGCTGAACAGCAGCGCACTGGCGCTCGCGTGGCCCTGCTGGCTGTGGTTCGCCTGCTGCTCTAAGCTCTTCGTAGGTGCCGAGAGGGACTGCAAGATCTACACCAAAGAGAAGGCGAAGTCACCCACGGTCCCTGGCACGGATGGATGGCGACCAAGAGAACAGGAGTGTGTCGCAGAGTCCTGCCACACACTCTGCCAAACAGACCCACGCCACGGACCGCCCCATCTTCCCCCACCCCCCCTCCCGACTGCGCTGAACCAGCCTCGCCAGCGTTGACGAGCAGGTACAGGAAGGAAGTTGCACTGGAGCCCCCACTGCCGGCACCGAGCCGGATGAGGGGAGTGAGCCGCTCCAGATGGCCGCGGCGTCGGCAGAGCGCAGCCTGAGGCGCTCCGCCCCGCTCCACTCCCGGACCACCAGGCACATGGGCACAGCCCGTCACCCTCCCGCCCCAGACCTTCCCTCACCAGGCGATGCCCAACAGCTGTGACAGAGAAAGGGGCCCAGGGAGCTCGGCATGAAGACCCCCGCGTGGCAGCAGGGAGGGGCCTGCACAGACGGCCAGCCCCCGCCTGCGGCCGCCCTGCCCCAGCTCTGGCCCTGAGGGACGGGACAGGCCCCGGCAGCAGGCCGGTGCCAACGGCGAGCCTCCCCCACGAAGAAGTCCTCGGCCCTCCTCACGGTGCCTTGGAGCCTTCAGAGGGACACGTGCGTCAGAGCGGGGAGTGCCCACAGGCCGGGCCATCTCCCTCCGGGTCCGCCCTGCCTCGCGACAAGAGGGGCCAGCCGAGGGCCCCCCAGGTGCTGAGGGCAGGTGACTGTCACCCTGCGCAGTGCTGAGCAGAACAAGAGCAACGCGTCACATGACGGGTTGTCCCAACGTGCAAGTAACAGGAATCGGAAGCCAGCTTCTCACGGCCAGCGGGACCCGGCAGCGAATGGCTCACGGAAGCTCCATCGCTACGACTCGGCCACACTGGAAACGTACTTGCCTTTGGAACACAGCTCTAAAATTCACCCTTAACGTAAACCACAGCTGTACAAAAATACCAAATACGTTTCACCATCTATCTTCCACTTAAACGGACTCCAAAACATAAAGGGTATTGATTTGCAGGGCGGTGGTTCTGGAGCTGACCACGAAACCCCCAACTGTGAAGCTGAAGGCAGGCCCCACGCGGAGCAGGTGGGGGCCGAGCGCCATGTCCGAGGAGGCCGTGCGGACCAGGCGCCTCCAGCAGGCACGTCCCTCCGAGCTTCCCGAACAGTCACAGAAGCCAGGACAGCAGGACAGCTGGTTCTTCTCCCCTCCAAGGTGCAGCGGAGCGCCCAGCACTGGCACCGTGGAGGCCCCGCTAACGCTGGCACACCCCTCGCCCCCACAGCCCCCACAGACCATGTCCCTCAGGGCAGGAGGGGCCCGGCCTGCGTCTCCACGAGGGCACCTCCCGGTGGAGAGGCTGTCACTGTGCAGCTGTCGGTAGCGTTTGACAGTTTTCACATGTGTGTTTCTGCCCTCGGAAGCAACGGCCCACGGTGGGGGCAGTGAGGGAGGAAAGGCCGTCGGGCACAGCGGAGAGGCCAGCGAGTGGGCTGCCACCTGCCGCACCTGCGCACCAACCCCGGCCGCACGGTCTCCCCAAATGGAGCTCGCAGTAGGGGTGCCGCGGCCGGCCCTCTCAGCTGACAGCCCAGAGCGGCGGGCCTGGCTGGGCTGGGCTGGCCGCGACCTGGTGCGCCAAGGACCCCAGCGAGAGTGCAGACGGCCGCCCAGACAGGACCCGGCAGTGACGCCGAGGGCCCCCGCAGAGCCGTGCGCTTGGCGGGCCAGCGCTGGGCTGCACCCGAGAACGCCTCCGTCCTCACAGGGCTCCCAGCTCCACCCACCTCTGGCGCAGACCTGTCGGCGCTGAGGGACTGAGGGAGAGGGACACTCCACTGCCCGGTGCTGTGACCGGCCACACTGGACACAGTGATCCCCGTGTCCGTCGGCACCCAGCCTAACTGCCAGTCTCTGTTTAAGTCGCTCGACAGCAGCTGCCATAGTCCAGAAAGCGTGGGATTCACGCCACAGGGCTGCAACCTTTGAAAGTCTGCAATTTAAGCAGGATTCTGAGGGTTAGCTACGTTCTCCCGGCTCCCTGACCCAGTTTTACACCGAGTCCGTCTTGTTTCTGAAATGTCAGCGGCAGAGCGTCCTCGTGTTCTTACATCGCTGAAAGCGGGCAGACACTGCGCAGCGGGCCTCTCAGACCCCCCCCCCCACTGCGCGCCCTGGCAGGGCCGGGCGAGCCCCCCAGGCGCCCCTCAGGGCAGGCACCTCCGCCCAAGCCCTGCCTGCAGGGAGGGACGCGCCCACACTCCCCGTGGAGTCACTTCATTTCGAGTGGCATTACCTCTGCATCCACACACGAATCTAGGGAACTTCAGATTTAACCAAGAATCACTGTGTGAAAGGCACACTCCATTCTATTCTGCACAGACCACTTCCATTGGGAACCCCCGACCAAGGGGAGGAAGAGGAAGAGGAAAAGGAAGGAGAGGGCGCCTCCTGAGCACCAGGGCTGGGGCACGGCTCTCCCGTGGCCCTGAGACCCTTGGGCACACCCACCCAAGTCCCTGGGTCTGCAGGTGCCGCTCCTGACCAGCCCCCTCCCAGCCCGCAGGGACACAGCACCCCGCACCCTGACGGTGCTCCCACCACCCCGAGTGCCCAGCCCCCGGGCTGCTCTCTGCCCCCCTGGAAGGCCCCATGGTGCCAGGACCCCGCTCTGTGGCTCTCCACCGTCTCCCCACCGCCTCCCCTCCTGCCCAGGCGTCCAGGGCCCCATGCACGGAGCAGGGCGCTCCGTGTCCTCCCACCACTGCGAGCACGGTCGCCCTCGGGACAACAGGCCTTGCTCCTTGTCCCCTCAAGCCACTCACTTCGACTGTAGCTGCCTCCCTCGGCACCCAGCCTAAAACTGACTCCCCCACCCCGGCTGCTGCGGCTCACTGTGGGCTGAGCGCCGGCCTGCACGCGGAACGTAGGGCCGCAGGTTTGCCCCCACCGTCCAGGTGCGCCGAGTGGCAACCAGCCACTTTCTCTCTCACATCCATGTTCCTCTCTCTTTTTCCCTCCCTTCCCCTCTCCCTAAAAAAGGAAAATATTTTTTAAAACCTGCCTCCCTCCTCCACTACTCTCATGATCCCTCACCGCTGTCCCCTGAACCCCAGCGCACTGGAAGCCCTTGGTTCAGAGCCAGGCGCCGTCTGTCCATCCCGCCCCGGAGCGGGAGCAGGGACCCGTGGGACCCGCCGTCTGTCCCCAGCACCCACAGCACTGCAGGCGGCCCCCCAACTCCCCTCCTGTGCCACACAGACGAGTCCACGGGAGGACACGGCAGCCACTCTGCACCAGCCAGCTCCCGCACAGAACTGGGAGTGAGAGGGGCGCCCTCAGAGATGGCGGGGCTGCGGTGCCACTTGCCCACGGGAGGTCTGTTGTGAGAAGGGGGAGCGCAGAGTTCGCTCCTTCTGCCACCGAGCAAGGGGGAGCCCTCCCCCAAGAGGGCAGGCCGCCACGGGCCCAGGCCCAGCCCGGGGGCTGCGCCGTCTCCTCCCCATAGGACCTCCCCTCCTCAGTGACAAAACGTAGGCGCTGACACGCACGCGCGCAGGAGACTCACGCCCTCCCACAGCGAGCACTGTGAGTGGGCAAACTGCGGAGAGAGGAAACAGCGGGACAAAGGCCACAATCATAGGCTGTACGGTCCGACTCTAAAATCTCGCAGGCACGCTTCCGCTTTTAAAGAGTGACTGACAGTGAGTGGTGAGTTAGAGAAAGACGTGTGGCGTCTAGAGAATGAGATCAACAGACAGAAACAAACGCGCAGAGAGCAGGGCTGCAGAGCCAAGGGCAGCTGGGCGGGGCCAGGCGCGGAGGGGCGGGGCTTGAGGCCGCAGCCACAGATTGGGCAGGCCGGGCCTGAGCCCCGCCCAGGACTCTCCCTCGGTGACGCCTCAATGAGTGCGCTTGGGGTCTGGGAGGTGCCTGGCTGTCTTCGAGGGAACTGGCAACACCGGCCGTCGCCCTGGGAGCAGACGCGAGCGCGATGCGAACAGGACTCACGTGCGCCACGTTGGCCGGCCGGCCCATCTGCGGCACGTCCGCGCTGTTGGTGATGTTGCGCAGCGTCCGCACCGCGGGGCTCCAGGCGGCCGCCACGTCCGGCCTCTCGGCGCTCTGCAGGCTGGGTCCCGAGGCCAGGAGGCCCCCGCGGCCGTCGGGGGGCAAGAGCCCCCCGGGCGCGGGCGGTACGTTGGCGCACAGGTTGATGAGACCCGGCTCCTTGCCCGGCAGCCGGCGCTTGGCCGCCGCCACCTGGGGGACCTCCGCAGGGGTCCAGTTCAGGTTCCTCTCCTGCTTCTCCGGGGACGAGTCCGAGGAGTCGTCGAACATCAGCTCCCCCTTCGGTTTCACAGCGCCCGCCTTGGGCGAAAACTGCGGGTCCCCCGACGGGGACCCCTCCCGCGAGCTTGCGGGGCTGGACTTGCCGTCCGTGCTGCCCTCATTCGGGGAGTCGAGTTCCTCCTGCTCTCCCTCCTCCTCCTCCTCTTCCTCCTCCTCCTCCTCCTCATAGAGAACCAGGCGCGGGTGGTAGAGCGCCTCGTCCTTCCTGGTCTTCTCGGACACGCAGTCCAGCACCCAGTCGGGGGTGACGACCCTGACGCCGGCTCTCTTCACCGCGCAGGCGTACTTCTCCTAGACAGAGCACACGCCGCGTTAGCCGCCGGCCTCCACACACACGGAGCCCACTCTGCTTTGCGACCCGGGTCGCTCCCAGAACAAAGTGTGGCTCGGGGGCCACCGGACAGTCTCCCGCCCGTGACAGGCATCTCCTCGAAACACACTCAGAATTAACTCTTGTAAGTGATGTTTCAAGTACAAGAGCGGAGCCATGAACCCTAGGGAACACCGTCCTGCGAAGGGCGTGAGTGGCTGCCATCTAATTGAGCTCTCATTGGCTGGGGCAGGGCGTTGGCAGCGCCTCAGGGACCTCCTGGCCAGGGGAGACCGGGTGGGGGGGACACAGAGGGCTCTCTGACCACTGAGGGCCCAGGATGGGCACCATAGGACAAAGGAGGGGGAGGGTCTCAGGCTGCTAACAGCAGCACCGTCGGCCCCAAATGCCTGGGCAGCGGCTCCCGGGCCGCCAGCTGCAGGCCGGGAATGGCTTACTCTCAGGTGAGACCCCACGCAGACACGAGACCAGCCCCTACTCCTCCATCAAAGCACGCCGCTTCTCTCTTCAATTTTTGTGCAAAATGCAAGTTTTTACTTAAACGGGACTTCAGACTCACACCCTCCATTACCAGAGGAAACGTTTCTCCGGGACTGTGACTCGCTGGCTCCGCCTGCACCTTCCCGTCAGGAGAGTACGTGGCGAGCGCGGCATTTGGGGCTCCCTGAGCCTCCCACTCTCACAGGGCCCCCCTGCAGGCGGCCCACCCAGCGCCCCCTGGAGTCAGCGCGCTGGGGCTGGGACTCAGCACCCACGACCAGGCTCCTCTCGGTGGCGGCAGTGAGAACAGCCGGAAGAACAGCCCGGACCTGGAGAGGCTGCTGGTCCCACGGAGACTTGCTCTGCACGGCGACCTGCCTCACGGTCTTACGTTGTCACTCGTGGGGGGCAGGCGTGACTTCCACAGGGGAGTGTGCCGGAGGGCGCCAGGAGGGCATGGAGACCCCACCCCGCCCGCATCAGGCAAATCTCTAACAAGTGTGGGGGGGTGTGGGGGGGCCCTCCGCTGCGCCCTGGAGCAAGCCCTGGGGCCCCGCCTGGGTTCAGGGACCCGAGCCCCGCGCTGACAGAGGGAAGCGTGGTTTTACGGATTCTGAGCGACTGAGAAGGAAATCGCCAGAAAAGTCACTGAAGGCATGTTCACACCTACACTCGGGCCTTTAAAGAATCGTGAAGAGGACTGAAACTTGTGTTTTCACAAGTAAAAATGAACTTGTTCTACTGGGTTTGAAAGGAAACTCCGAGATTCAAAAGCCTTTCCTCCTTCTCCCTGAAGTCAACCCCCACTTCTGTGCGCGCGGAAGTCACACCTGGCTGAGAGGGGACTTCCAGTCGCCCCACCCCCGTCGTGGCGCACCGCGGGGACAAACGCGGTGAACTCACAGGACCCGCGTGTGCAGATGGGGCGGCACTCACCCCCTTCGGCTCCGGGACCACCAGGTGCGTGCACTTCCTGTCCAGGCTCAGCTGGCAGGCGCCCCCGTAGAAGGTCAGCAGGGCCCACAGGGCGTTCCTGTCTTCAGCGGACACCTGGCAAAACCAGAGACGGGCCCGCGTCACGCACGGCAGCCGGCGCGCCTGTGCGTCGCGAAAACACGCGGCGACACGGAGCGGCTTTGCTTTATCCGTTTTCTCCCCAGTTGGATGAGCACGGACAAGGCGTGGCCGTGCGCTCACACTGACAAGGAGCTTCACTCCTGCCACAGCGCTACAGACGCCGCTTTTGGTTCTGCCTTCTCAGCAAACGAGTGAATTAGGAAAACACAGCACCCACACCCCAAAGACGGAATGCCTAGTCGTTCTACAACGAGCATACGGGGGAAACATCAGCAAACCTAGCACACACTCCACCTCCCGACTGTCGTTTGGACGTTTTGATGCAAGGGCGCTGTCAACATCCCATGTGAGAAGCGCTTCATCACTGACGGGTCACAAATATTAACCGTGAAGCGGGCAAAATAAAAAGGGAAGAATACCGTGGTTCGTAAGCTCCAGGAAACACGCAAATCTGACTTCACGCAAAGAGAGAAACGGGACATGCACCACAGGAACGACCCCGAGACGACGCTCAGGGGGCCGCCTGCCGCCTGCCTGCTGCACCAGGAGCCGAACCAGTCCGGTCCGCCCTTCACGGATCCCTTCACGGACCAGGAAACGGACTCACAGACTCACAGCCAGGGCTCGGGAACGCTGGCTCCCTGCAGCCAGGTCTGGCTGGTCCCGGCCCCACCCGCCCGGGCTGCCCCGAGGTTCCACCCGCTGCTGCTCTAAGGGCAGGTCCCACCCAAACTAACCCTGAAGAAGAACGTTGCAGAGTCTGGGAGACAAACATCTACGAAAAATACATGTCAGTGTTCGTTCTAAAATATCATTGAACCAAGTCAACTTTGTCTGGACAACTTATTATAAATTGAAAGTTATGATTAGGAATTCTGACACGTGGCCCTGGCCGGTGTGGCTCAGTGGACTGAGCGTGGGCTGCAAACCAAAGGGTCGCTGGTTCGATTCCCAGTCAGGGCACACGCCTGGGTTGCAGGCCAGGTGTCCAGTAGGGGTGCACGAGAGGCAACCACACACTGACGTTTCTCTCCCTCTCCTCCCTCCCTTCCCCCTTCTCTAAAAATAAATAAATAAAATCTTAAAAGAATTCTGGCGAGTCTCGAGCTAATCTCTCAAGCGTACTGACAGCACCGTTTGTCCCTTTTCACAGCCATCGCTCAGCCTGCCCGACAGCCGACGTTCTGCGTCTGCTCCGCGCAGAAGTCACTGCGCCTCCCACTCTGCTCCGGGAAGGCAGCCGAGGACACGCCGCCTCTCTAAAACCACCGTCAGAAGTCACCTCCACTGGAGTCAGCGCCACATTCGGAACCCTGGCTCCAGCGACTGTTCCTGTCCAGTCTTTCGCCCCGAGTGTGTCCCGCAGCGTCCGGGAGAGCAGGAGTGGCTGCGCGGCAGCGGGGCGCACCGCCAAAGCGAGGCGAGGAGCGTGCCCTGTGTGCGCCCTTGTCAGTGAGGCCATGCCTCCACCTGACCTCGGGCGGTGACACCGTCCTGGCCTCCCCACCGGGCCGAGGGCCTGGGTCGCACAGGCGCAGCACCTCACTGTGGGAAGAAGGTCCAGCGGCAGCAGGGAGGCAGGGAGACCCGGGCACACGGGAGACTCGGGACCTGCAGAAGTAGCCACGTCGCCCGGAGGGACGGCCGGCCTCCGCGGCCCAGACCGCCACCCGCAGGCGCTGAGACTCAGTGACGTCCCGCAGCCCCACAGCTGACAGACAGCCAGACTTCTCTCTGCACCGGAAGCGTCGACACTGGCCACCCAGTGGTGACAGCACCACAGGACACCTCATTTCCGCCTTTTCTGCTTTTCTGTATTTTTCAAAGTTTGTAACTGGGGCCAAGTGCTCTTCTTCTCTTCCTTTAAAGCAACTTTCTAAGCTCCACTCCACTGTCTGCAGGGCAGAGCCTGGGAGTCTCCCCCGCGCTCACGGCCGAAACCCCCGGCCTTGACCGTGGCGTCCCCGGCGCTCTGGACCCGTCTGGCTGCCCTCAGCCTCCCCTCCCAGTGGCGCTCCCCCATGTGTTCCTGGACCCACATCCAGCCCCAGGGACCCTCACCCTGCGCTGTGACCCCAAGTTTGACCCACCTCGCCCCTTAGGGGACAGCTCGGCTGCGGCTGCTGTCCCCCAGCACCTGTGTGCCTGTCCCCCCACCCCACCCCGTCACTAGCAACGGGAGCACAGGACTGCTGTGCCACCAGCGTCCCCCTGACACCTCCCACCACCCCAGGACACCCCAGGGCTCCAGCTCAGCCTTGACCGTGAACCACGATCCCACCTGGCGAAGGCTCAAGTCTTAGGGCAGGATTCCACCCTGAAGGGCCCCCCAGCTCCCCACCTGCTCTCCCCTCCCCCTTTCCTCCAGTTCTGCCGCCACCGGGCGGCTCCCCGCAGCAGGTCCTGTGGCCGGGCAACCAGCACAGCGCGTGCCGGGGCTCGACGCGGCCGTCGGTCTGTCTCTTACGACCAGACGTGTCCTCCAGCGCAGCCGGCAGTTCGCCTTTAGCACGCTTCAGCTCTGCGACCACCCCACCGCTGTGCCCGGCCGCCCTCGCCCACCAAAGCCACGCCCCACACAGGCGGCGTGGCACAGGGCTTCCCTGAGGCGGGCGTCCCAGCAGGCCTGCCCCGGCCACACGCGGTCCCTCGTGACGGCGCCCAGGAGCGCGCTCACCTGAGACAGGCACGCGGTGATCCCGAAGAAGACCTGGCTGGACTCCGGGGAAAACCCGTTCACGCTGAGACGCCTTCGTTAAGGCTCCAACGCAGCAGATCGGGGCAGCCGGCCTCTCCCAGCAGACGCGCCCACACCCACCCCCACCCGCGGGGGAGGCAGGCCCAGGGGACGAGAGCAGCGCGACCAGGCGGAAGGTCCGGACACAAGTGTCCTGCGAGGGACGCACGGACGCCCGGCCCCGGAGCCGGCTGCCCGGCACACGGCAGAGCACACCCACGTCCTGAGGGGGCCGCTCCCACCGGGAGCACAGGGTCGCCCCTGCAAGGGCCCGGGCACCTGTCCAGGCACCTCCGCTGACCGCGGACGCTGCCCCTCGTAAGGGTCTGCGGCGTGCACGACAAAGTGAGAGGACAGTGCACCCCCCGAGGCAGGGGAACTGGGAAAGGCCGGACTGGAGACGCTGCTGCCGCCCTCGGGCGTCTCCGCCCCAGGCCTCCCGAGAACCCAGGAAGGCCGAGCCTGCCTGACCGCGGGGAGCCCGTGCACCCCGATGTCACGCCTTCACCCCACTTCCCGAGCTCCCGCCTTGGCCCGGGGGACCTGAGGCACGCAGCCCGACAGTCTCCACGCCCCCTCCGGGACCCTTCAACCCCTCGGGGACGGGCAGGGAGCGTGCCAAGATGAGGCCTCTGGGCGGAGCTCCCGTGGCGGGGGCGGCCCACAGCAGCGGGGCGAGCCTCCATCGTCCCGAGTGCCCCGTCCCAGTCCTTGCCGCCTGCGTCTCAGAGAGCAGACTCCCCCAAACAAAACCAGAGCCCCGCTTCCTCTGACCCTTTACACCGTGGACGGGACGTCTGTGGTCTCCGAGCTGGCCTTGCCCGCGTCCTGCCCACGTCCAGGAGCTGCTGGGAGAGGGAGGGACACCTGCCGTCTCTCTGAGGCGCCTGCAAGTGCTCTCGGCGCCACATCGCTGCAGGAAGGGACGGCGCGTCCGCAGACCGCCCGCTCCGCGGGAGAGCCCGGGGGGGCACACGGCACCCTGCCCGGGCCTGACGTCTGCACGTCACTCCTGCTGGGGCCGCCCGCGCCCTCTCGGGGGTCTCCAGCCCAGTGCTGCCTGGAGGGGCTCTCCCGTGCAGGACACCTCCCAGTCTCGGGGTGAAGCAGGAGCCGGGAGGCCTGGGTGATGGGCGGGGGACCTGCAGGGGCCCAAGTGCCCCTCAGGAAGGGCAGGAGGGGCAGAAGCAGACCTCACCCACCCTCTGCAGGCCGCACCCAGCCCGCCGCGGGCGCTCGGCAGGCACTGAACGAGCGAACCTCTACCAGCAAAACGGGGGAGGATGACCGGCCCCGGCCGCGTGGCTCAGCTCGGTGGAGAGTCGTCCCGTACACCAGAAGGCTACGGGTTCGATTCCCGGCTGGGGCACACGGGAGGCAACCGACAGATGTCTGTCTCTGTCTTCCCCTCTAAAAACCAATAAACCTCCTTGGAAGACAATAAAAAATAAATAAAACTTCCCCATCTGCTCTTCAAATAATTTGTCACTCGACTCACAGAGACGCAAAACTTTAAAAACACCCCGTCTAAGGAGACGCCACCAGAACGGTCTGTGTCAGACCAGACGCCGAGCTCAGCGGCAGCAGTGCCGGAGGCCACGCAGCTGTGTCCGGGGCTGGGAGGCCGGGACTCACGCCCACGTCCCGGCCTGGCTCACAGCTGCTCCCCCCACGGTCCAGGTGAGGGTCGGCACACCACAGGTGGCATGGGAGGGAGGACGGGAGGAGAGTGCACGCAGCACAGTGTGCCCACTGTTTGCCCAGGCACCCCAAACCAGCCTTCAGACCCCTTCCCTGCCCTCCCCCCACGAAAAGGATACGGCAGGAGGGCTCCGCACTGCACGGACAGGGTCACCCAGGACGGCTGCAAAAGAGAACAGAGGCTCAGTCAGCGGGCGCCGCCCCCCCGTCACCACGATGCCCACGCTCTGTGTGAGTGCTGCTCCTGCACACAGCAGGCTCGGCTGCCACTGACCCCCACGCACCCCAAGTGTTGGGCCAAAGACACGCTGCTCAGGACCCAGGAGAAAAGCCCCAAGTCACAGGTAAAGATCTAACCCCAGGCTGGCGGAGACGCCATGCTCCCGACAGAGGGGCGGGGTTGGACAGCCACCCCGCACCCCCGTCCAGTGCGCCCCAGCCCCTCTGGGGTCCTCCTGACCCTGAGTCGGATCAGGGCTGAGCCGCTGAGCTTTCTTCAGTGAAGCCAAGTGGGTGCCCCGTTAGCAAACCCTGAAAGGTAATTTTCTCTGAATTCTGAAACTCAGATTACCTGTCAAACCTTTGGCTAATCACTACCTTTGGGCAACTCGTATTTCTCTATTTAATTTTGAAAATTACAGGAATCACGCCGATAGCTCTGCTGCAGGGAATTACTCCGTAAAAGCCTTGCGTCGCCGCCCTCGGCCGGCTGAGACGCCGGCTCCCACACCAGCCCACCCCTCCGCCGCAGGCTGATGCCGCCGTGCAGCAGAGATGGCGCAGGGCCGGGCGTGACGCCGAGCACAGACGCGTGGTCTTTGCGCCCGAGCAGCTGGAGCTCCAGGCTGACCACCGTGGTGCCACCTCTGTCTCGGCCGGCAAAGCGCCTCGGGAGACAGGGGCCCCCGTCCAGCCTGAGGCTGCACTCTGGGCCACAGAGGCAGCTCTGCGGGGGCGGTCACTGCGGACGGCTTGATGGCCAGGCTGGCACACAGCTGGCGACCGAGGGAGGGCACCAGCCGAGGGGAAGCACCGCGCCCAGCTCGGCTCCACGCCGCTGGCTTCGAGCCAATTCTGGACCCAGGTGACGCTGACGGGACCTACGAGCTGACGTGGCTCTGACCTTCCTGCCCTCAGCGCGCCTTTGCCACGGGGGCCACTCTGGCCTCAGCAGCAGCACCGGAGGAGCACCCCCTGGAGCTCCCGGGCTGCCTCGTGGGGCACCAGGCAGCTTTTCCGGAGCCAGTGTCTCTAGGGCACCCGCCGGGGGTGACCTGGGGGTCTCAGTGCCGGGCAAGGTCACGCAGCAGGGCTGGGGGGCAATGGCGGGCAGCTGTGAGGGGGGTGCGCTCGGCTGCAGGAAGGGCCCCCCACACCCGCGGCAGAACGCGGAGAGCTGACCAGACGTGCCACCGACCTTCACGACAGGCAGGTCAAAGACCTCCCGGGCCTCTCCGACCTCCGGGTTGTCCCCGTCCTCCGAGATGATGTGTGAGGCCAGCGCGTTGTAGGACACCTCCTTAGCTTTCCCGGCTTTCAGAAGCTGGATGACCTTTGGAAACAACACACAAGTTAAGACAGAGAACACTGCACCTTGTTCTCAGCTTACACAAATCACTGTGAAGGGCGAGGCTGCAACTGAAAACGCACCTCGGCGCCCCCCACACGCACCCCCCATTCTGAGTCACGGCCAGTGAGACCCTGGGGGACAACGAAAAGCAGCAACTCTCGGTGCGGCGACCGGGGGAGTGCAGAGCCCAGTCAGTGGGAGCCCGGCACCCCACAGGGTCCCCGCACCGAGGACACAGCACTGGGCCCGGAGCAGGCGCCGGCTCGCTCAGCCGCAGTTCAGGCCGCCAACTTGGGGTGCCTGCCCAAGAGGGAGGGCAAGAGGGAGCGCGAGATCTTCTGCAACGGACGCCTCAAGACCAGGTGGAGACAGTGCGGCTCCCAGGGTGCAACACCCCCCCATGGGGCACAGCGCCCACCTTCACCCACGCGCGGGACAAGCTCTAAGACCGTTCACCGACCGCGGACACAGCTGGAGCAGACGCCAGCGCATTTTCACTCATCAGAAGCACCGTGGTCGTGGGCCACACACCAGCTCCCTTTCCTCTTCGACCGGACCTCCAAGCGCCGGGAGCCTCAGTCCCACGGAGGAAGACCCTCCTCTGCCCGCCCGCCAGTCTGTCCCGGCCCTCGGCCGCGTCTCTGGGTCTGCAGACCTCACCCCCTCCTGCTCACTGCCTGAGAATGACCAGGTCACCCTCGCCTGCACGAGGGTGCGGCTGCAAATGCCCGCCCAGACCCCGGCCCCTAGGCCCCCTTTCAACGCCCGCACCCTGAACACCAGGCGGCCAACCCCGCATCCTCCCCGCCTGTCTGAGCATCACCTGCACGGCGCCCATTCTCCCCGCAGCCGCCCCACGACACTTTCGGGGCACCTGGGCACTGAGGCCGCCCGACCGCCAGCCTGGCCAGCTGCCTGCCTGTCTCTGCCTCCCAGCCGCACCTCCGCCCCCTCCAGCTGGTGCAGCCCACACACCGATGCCTTCCCTCCTCACCATGAAAGAAACCGCCTTTCCCCTCCTCCACACCTCTGCTTGTCTCGGGACCCACTGGAAAAGACACCTACCCTGAAGGATTTCAGTGGGGTCCCCACACACCCCAAGGCCTAGCACCCCACTGAGATGTGCTCAGGTGTGCGAACTGCTCCGCCCACCGCCACCGTGAGACCCGTCTCTCCCCTACGCTGGGCCGGGGGCCATGCCTGACGTGCACGGGACATTCGACACGTCGGCTTGCCGGTCCGTTCGCTCGGGACTCAGAGAGTCACATGGTGTGGCTCTGGACTTTTTAGGAAAAAGGCTTTTGCAGATCCGAGTGGTTTGCGAAGGACATTTGTAAGCACTCAGACTTGATTTATACTTGAGCAGATGTGGTTGAACATCAGCTTGTTCCAGGCTTTAAGTAGTACTGGGTTCAAGTCCCTTGGAAGAGCCCAGTCCTGAAGTGGAGTGGGGGAGGAGGAAGAGGAGCTGAAGAATGGCAGAAAGAAAGGGAGATTATCAGCCCTGGAAAAAGCTAACGCTGTTTAGAAGCTGTTTACGTTTAAGTTCGAAGCTAAAACTCTCTTCACCTAAAGGTACACTGGAAGGATCGTGGGGGTCGACCAGTTCGGTTGGGATGGTTACTAAAGCACCCAGCACCGCTGAGCCTCCACCTCCCTTCCACACCAGTCACGTGCATTTGCTAGCCCTGGATCCCCGCTGGCTCTGCACCCTTCCTCCAGGCTTGGCACTCCCTGGGCAAGACACCCAGGCATGCTGCATAAACTTAAAGGGAACATCAGTAGATTAACCCGGGAGCTTATTCAACCAAGGCTCCCGCCCACCGCAGGAAAGTAAGACTCTGGCCTGGAAAGAAACGCGCAGGACAAGCCCCAGCACCCTTTCTCAGGAGCCCGGCGCCGGCGCCACAAAGTTTTGAACACTGAGAGCGAGGCTGCCACCCGGCGTTCTCCGCACTTACTGTGCGACTCAGCTAAGTAGGAACGCTGAGCCGCTCAAGTTCGGGGGGGGGGGGGGGGCGAACGAAGCGCTTCTCAGGTGCACACAGATGACAGCTGGGTGGCTGTCACACCAGGCCGGCTCGAGGAGCCCGCTGCTCCGGGAGCCCAGACACGGGTGCGGGTGGGCGGGCGGCAGGGAGGTGCGTCCGGGTCCCTACCCCGCCTCGGGAGGGAGCGAAAAGTGCGACTCCAGGGAGGCCGCGGGGTCGCAGTCGGGAGACTTACTACGGCCAAGAGACAGATCAGGTCGCCGGCTCCCCCAGGCGGAGGGCGGCGACACTAGGCCCGAGAGAGGATTCCAGGGAGACACCGAGCAAGTGGGACTCGGGCGCTGACTTCCACCCACGTGTTCTCCCCTCCTCTCGGGTTTGAGCACAGCCTAAGGTCCCGCAGAACCTCTACATGTCCCCTCCCAGAGTCCCACAGACCGCCCCCCAATTCCCCTCCCGAGGGTCCCAAGGACCAACTCGCCTCCCTCTCCCCGGCCTGCTCCGCCGGGCGGCCGAGCCTCCGCGCAGCCAGGCCGGCAAAGACCCGGCGGCGGGGACCCGAGTTTCTGCGCCCGAGCGCGCGCCCGCGGCGGGAGCGGAGCCGGGCCGGGGACGCGGCGGCGGGGACGGCGCGGTACCTGCGGGTCGATGTCGCCCACCACGTAGTACTTGACCTCCCTGAACATGTCCTCGGGAACTTGAGGCGTCTGGTCCGCCATGGTCGCGGGGGCCGGAAAGGTCCGCGGCGGCTCCCGCCCCGGCCCGCGGGGCCCGGTCCCCAACGGCACGGCGCCCGCCCGGTGCTGCGATTCCGGCCCACTCCCCCGCCCTCCGCGCCCCCGCCCGCGCCGAGCGGCCCGAGCGCGGGAGCCGCGCGCGCCCTGCGGGACGCACCATCCGCGGGCCGCCGGGGGGAGGGCGCAGGGGCGGGCGGGCAGCCGACACCGCCCAGCGCCTCCGCTGCGGCCCGCGGGCCGGTGAACGCGGCCTCCGCGCGGCCCGCGCCGGCGACCGGGGTCGCGCGGCCGCCGCTCGCTCACGAGGGGGCCCCGGGGACTTGGGGAACCGCGCGTCCCCCACGTGCGGCCGGAGTGGGCCGGTCCCGGGAAAGTGGGAACGCCAGGCCCCTCCCATCAGCACGCGCGGCCGCCCGGGCGGCGCAGGCGCGCGGCGACGGGGGCGGGACGCCGGCGGGCGGCGGCGAGGGCACCCGGAGTGCGGCTCCGGGCAGCAAGTCTGGAGCACAGAGGGGCGGGACGCCGCCAGTCGCTGCCCCACCGGGCCGAGGTAACGCCTCTCCCCCGCGGCCGAGGAACGCCTGGGTCCGGCTGAGGGCGGGGCGCGGGGCCGAGTCGGGGTCCGAGCGAGGCTCCCCGGTCCAGGTGGATGTCTCCCCCACCCGGAACCCCCTTCCACCGCGACCCCGGCTGTGGGTGTGAGCCGCGCTTACCTCCCTGCATAGCCTGTGACGACACAACGTGGCCGTGAGTTCTCCCGTTCTGATGTCACCTTCCCCTCATCGTGACGTGTTTCCGATGTCACCCCGTCTGCATGGCCGTGGCGTGTCCCCGCTCTGACGTCATCCCTCCCACGCAGGGTCTACGTGTTCTTGCTCCGACATCACCCCGTAAGCACAGCGGTGATGGTGACGTAGCATTCCGCTCCAACGTCACCCCATCTGCTCGGTTACGATGCGTCCCTGCTCTGACGTCATTACTCCCATATAGTGTCGACGTGTTCCCGCCCCAGTGACACCCAGTCAACTAGGGGAGGCACAGGCTGCCCGGCTCCACACCCCCTGGTCTCTCCTGGTCCCTCCTTGCGGGGCGCCAGGCGCGAGGGCGAGGGCCGCATGCCCCTGCACACGGCCCACCCGCCGACCTCCGGAGCCCGCTTTCCGGCCAAGGTGGTTGGGAGCTGGGCCCAGCACCTTCTTCCTCAGGTGTCGTCCTGCGTCTTTACCTAGTGTGACTGTCACGAGCTAACCAGAAAGCTGTTCTTAAGTCAATGAAGTTAGTTTGAAACAAACAAAAAAAAACTTTAAAAATCAGTGTGACGCTCCCCTGTGACATGAATTCGTTGTTGTTTTAAGTCTGCTGTGATCACGGAGAAGCTCCGAAGGTTAAAGCTGATGAAGACGCTGCCCACAGACAAGCCCTGGCCGCCGCTGGACCACGCGATGCGGCTGCGACCGCCCTCCCGTGGAGGCGTGTAGTGAGCGACTGTGAGCCGGCAGAACGCCATTGCCCGCTCGTCTCACCGCTCTAGTATCGTCTGGTCTTTGTCCTCTGCTTTTGTCTTTTCTCAGTGCTCATTGGAGGACTTTTTCTTTTTCCATTGCTTTTAGGGAGAGAAAAGCATTGCCTGCGTGTGCTCGGACCTGGGGATGCAACACAACCCAGGTATGTACCCAGACCAGGAATCGAACCTGCAGCCTTTCAGTGTATGGGATGACGCTCCAAGCGCTGAGCCACAGTTGCCAGGGCTGCTTTTGTCTTCTGAACAGTCTGGAATATGAAGCAGACTTACTCGAAAGCTAACACATTTCTTTTACAGATAATAGAGGCATTGAGTGCTTGCCTGAATAAGAAGCGACCGTCCTTCCTCTGAACGTGCCAGATTGTCCAGAGCCCAGCAGTGAGGCCTGCCTGAGTGTGGTCGGTAGGCTAATGAAATGGCTGCAGTCATTTAGAGTTTCCATGTGAACATTTCACCGAAAGTGTCATTGGTGTGCTTGAGTGTGATGGTGTGATGTTGCAGAATTATATGCTCATGATTTTACAATAAAGGACTTTGCGATAAAAGGGTGTTATTTGTGCTGGACCCTGTATTCGGGATTGACCATTAATAAAATTTCACACTCAGTGTTAAGAAAACAATAATATAATTAATTAGTTCTTCATACAGAACCGAAATCATGCCCTTTAGTTGACCCCTGTGGAAAAGTTTGTTTTGCTCTTTCTTGATTAAATGAGGACTTACCATGTAACTTCACATTGAAAGATTTAAAGCATACTTCACATGGTTATCTAACATTGTAAGTTAAAAAAGAACTCATCATTTTCTGCAGAACAAGTTTACCCTGCGGTAGCTTCTGATAATTCAATAAAGCAGATTCCGAACTGAGAAGTCTCCGTAAATCCCGTCGGCCTGCCAGAGCCTGTCGAACTGTGCTGGGTCAGTGTGGCGCAAGGCGGTCTCGCGCCGCCAGCAGCAGGAAGGCCCGCAGGGAGACGCCCACCGCGCACTCATCCCGCGATGTATCCAACATGGCAACTCTGCCAGTGACGGAAAATAAGCATCGTAGGAAATATTGCATTTCATGTGGAGAGCAGGTGTTCCGAGGAAGTCTGGGAAACGGACATCGTGACGTCGTGAAGGATGACCGTTGACCGGAAGACGTTAGGGGGCAATTCAGTTTTTAAAAATCAGCACCAAAACGCGTAAAAACGATCGTCAGCAAAGGTCCATCTCTATCAACTGTGCATTCACAAATGCACAGGAGAAAACACCACGTACGTAGAGACTGCTGCATGCCCGTCGTGAGTAAGGAGATGTCCGTCGGTGGCTTTGGGGGCACGTAGGAGACGCTTTAGGGCAGTAACAGTGTGGGCTCGTCGGTGGGAGCTCTGCGGTTCTCCCGCTCGGTGTGCGCCGCCCAAGTGGGACACGAGGAGCGTGTTCTCACACTCCTCCCAGCCAAGGGCAAAGCAGGGTCATTTCGCTGACAATCAACCTCCAGGGGACAAACAGCCTGTTTGATGCTAATTTGATAAATAGGGTAATACGTTTCTGATTTTCTGTTTTGTGAAATTAGGTACTTTGAGGCTAGAAAAAAAAAAGTGTGGAATTAGAAAAAGCAAAAATAGAGCTGGGAATATTTCACCCAGACTGGACCTACTGGTGGGAACATGAGGCAGTTACGTAGGTAAATACTTCCACCTGGCTTTTTAAGAAACACACCTTTAAAGGACAGAAAACTGTACTTGAACAACGATTAAAATAAAGAAAAAAGAAACATCTTCTGTCGCATCAACGACTTCAGTCTCGTTCTCCCATCTGGTCTGTTCAGCCGGTCACACACCCGGGAAGTCGGATGTCACCACTGGTTAGGAAGCCAGCCTTCCTTTCCTCTCGTTTAGTTTAGTTTGTGGACTACGGCATTAAAGCTTTGACTGGAAGGGGGGACCTGAGTCAGAGGCGTGGACGGCCAGCGTGGAGTGTCATCCCAGGAGAGGCTGGGAGAGTTCGGAGACCCCGTTCACGGGAGGGAGCCCCTGCCCCCAGGGCACAGTCTCCGCCAATCGTCATCGGCTCATTCGAGGCAGAAAACCAAAAACCAGCCAAAAAAGTAAATGACCTCGAATCCTTGCCCCAGAAGGAACACCATTGAAATCCTTGCAGACGCTGTCCTATGCAAACACATTTTTCCTTTAAAAATACTACACCGCACACATTCTTCCGTTGCCGCTGAGAAAACCAAACCAGGAGGCCCTTCCACGTCAGCAAATAGCAACAGGTCTGCGCGGTTTAATGGGGGCGTAGTGCTCCGCGTTGAACAGACCTTCGCTCACGCAGTCCTGTGCCGTCGCCCCCAGTAAACAGTGACGGCGCTGCAGCGAAGGGGCACACCTGTGTCACGTGCGTGCCGTGTCCATCCTGCCCCGTACCCGCCCCTCCGCAGCCTAGCGCACAGCCAAGAAGGCGTAGGTCAGAGGCCGAGGGCGGTTTTGCCCTGGGGGTGACTTGGCACCGGCTGGAGACGTTTTTCATGGTCGTCACTAGAGGGAAGCGGGCACTTCGGGCATCTAGGGGTCCAGGCCAAGAAGCGGCTGAGCCTGCAGGGCACCGGACACCCCACAACAGAGAGTGGCCCCGTGCTGGGTGTCCCTGCACTGCTGCTGGGAAACCCGGTTTCAGGTGATGTTGGAACAAACCACACATTCTGTCGGGCTACGTCATTGAAAGCTGCTCGCACGCGACGGTGGCTTGCCCTGACGGCTGGCCTCCAGATGGCGCTCGGGCATCTTTCAGAGGGCCACAGACGTGGAGAGGGCAAGTAGACACCCCATCCAGGAGGTTCTACTGCCCAGTCCGGGGAACAGCGTGCTTCCCAGTCCAGCCACTTCCATTGGCTGGAACCCGGTCTCGTGATGCCAACCTCAACTGCAAGGGAGGCTGGGAAATGTAGTCTCCCTGTGTGTCCAGGAAAAGGACGTGGGATGGAGGGTCATTTTTTTTAAAACAATTTATTTATTTATTTTTAAAGGGAAAGGGAGAGAAACATTGATGTGCAAGAGATATGCACCCGGACTGGGCACCTGGCCTTTTCTTTTTTTTTAAGATTTTGTTTGTTTATTTCTAGAGGGAAGGGAAGGGAGGGGGAAAGAGAGGGAGAGAAACATCCGTATGTCGTTGCCTCTCAAACGCCCCCTACCGGGCACCTGGCCTGCAACCCAGACCTGTGCCCTGACTGGGACTCAAACAGGTGACTCTTTGGTTCGCAAGCCAGCCCTCAGTCCGCTGAGCCACACCAGCCGGAGTTCATTTTTAAGTTAAAAAACCAAGCAACCAAACAAACAAAAACACCCCTACAAAGTAAGATTAGGGAATGCAATGTAACATAAACTCTTAAATGTCAAATAACCATGGCTGCCCATAGCTACGCCATAGGTAGCTGTTGCATTTGGGGTTCTGGGCTTTCCACGGACAGGGTCAATAGTCCTCTGAAACAGCCACCTGGAACTTATCGTAGGCCAGGCACGCTGGCGTCTTCCGTCTGTCTTCCTCCGCCCTCAGACCTGCAGACAGTCCTCACCCGCTCTCAGGCCCAGGCTGCCGACCCGCCTGGGTTGCGTACACAGACCCCCTCGGAGTCTGCCGGGGTGGAAGTTAGTGGACGGGGAAGGGCAGCAGAGTTGAGGGGGAGGAAGAGGAAGAGTGGGTCAGGGTGGCTGTTTCCCAGGTTCGTCTCAGGTTGCCCGGAGCTGGCTGAGCCACCTGTCCTGTGCAGCTCTCTCCTTCCTCCCATCCCCTCGGACCCGGGTTCACACCAGTCCACGCCACCTGCCCACACCTGTGTCGGTCGTCCCCTTCACAGTCCGCCTTCCCAGAGCCTCACGTGAGCGTGATGCCTCCACTGTGGTCCTACCCACCTCGTGGACATGCAACCCTGACAGGGACATGGAGAAATATTCGCTCAAAAATAAGATATTGCAACCTGGTCGGTGTGGCTCAGTAGGTTGGAGCGTTGTCCCATAAACCAAAAGGTCACAGGTTCAATTCCTGGGCAGGGCACATGCCTAGGTTGCAAGTTGGGGTGTGGTCGAGAAGTAACCGATCAATGTTTCTCTCCCCCTCCCTCCTGTCCTCTCTAAAATTAAAAAACATCTCCTTGAGTGAGGACTTAAAAAATGAAAGAGAAAATAAGATATGTCTGCCCTCAAAACACTAACCAAGGTGTGGATACACACGCCACCCCTTGTGGGATCAGCCCTGAACGCAGCAGCGATTGAGAGGAGAAATCCTCGTGGGCCGGGGCCGAGGCCCTGGCCGCCCAGCAGAGGGCGTTGTCGGACCTGAGGTACGGCATAATCCCGGAGCTGCAGCGAGAAGAGAAAAAGACCTTCGTAGCTACTTAAAGTGAAGGGCTACGTGCCAGGCCAGCTCAGGGATTAATTACCGCTTCCTCCGCGGCCTTGGAAGCAGGGAAAATAAAACCGTTACGAATTGCGTTGACTGCTAGATGTCCAGCACCCGCGGCACTAACGTGTCCAGGACTCGGAGCACATTTGTTCTCAGAGTCCAGCTCTCAGACTCGGGGCGGGGGGCGCCCTGCACCCCAGCAGCCACCGCCAGTGCTGTGCGTCACCGCGATCGCACTTTCCACTGTCTTCTCTGCTGCCGCCAGGTGCAGCACGTGCGTACCGCAGCACGGGCGCCCCCGAGACTTGGGAGCACATACACGAGGCGGGGGGCCGCCCACCCTCCCGTAGGTGGACGAAGCGTCCGTCAGAGATCTCCAGCAGAGTGGGCGCAGGAGGGCCTGGCTGCGGTCCCGGGCCCTCGTCCATTCCACGTGGAGTGAGAACAGAGGACAAAGGAGGGACACGCCAAAAACGCCACGCAGGATGCCTGCTTGGGTATCTTTACACTTAGAGCCACCACCCACGGCACCGAGCACCACGGCCTCCTTCTACCCAGGGGTGGAAATTTACACCAAAGTTCACGCAGGCATCACAGTTTAGGGGTGCAGAGAGGGCTGGGCTCCTCTGCAAAATGCACCCTTGACTTCCTCTCAGGAGGTTCACCCACTCATGCGTGACGGTCCGGCGCCGGGAGCTGGTTCTGGACCGCATGAGGCTGACGGCGATTTTAGGGCCTCCCCGCCCTCCAGCCTCCTGCTGGTCACTCCTAGGTAGACTGCTTCCTTCTCCAGGGCTTTGAGAGTCAGCCTCAATTCTCTCGAAGAACATACGGAGGCCCAGAGAATTCGCAGTTACCAGCACCAATGGGGCCAAGCCCGTCTTTCTGGACTTACTCTGATTCATTCCTTTTTTTTTTAAAGATTTTATTTATTTATTTTTAGAGAGGGGAAGGAAGGGAGAAAGAGGAGAGAAACATCAATGTGTGGTTGCCTCTCACATGCCCCCTACTGGGGACCTGGCCCACAACGTAGGCATGTGCCCCAACTGGGAATCGAACTCAAGACCCTTTGATTCGCAGGCCAGCACTCAGTCCACTGAGCCACGCCAGCCAGGGCTATTCTGATTCATTCTTAAAAAAAAAAAAAGAAAGAAAGAAATTAAAGTGTGTCTAAGCACTATGCTGTACAGCGAAACTAATAAAACAATAATGTTGAACATAAGCTGTAACTGAAAAATAAAATATAAAAAATAAAATAAACTGACAACCCCCCACACACACACAAAAATTAAAAGGAGCAAAATCTGCTTCTTCCATAATAGAAATTTTGAAAGATAAACTCTCTGAAAATAATGTTTATGGGATGGAAAGTGTGTCTTTGTACAGGGTGGAAGAGAGACCAGGGACTTACATTTTCGTGGCTCATATTTGTCTTATGGAACCGGTCGAAGACCAGGAGGCGTTTTTTAGATCTAAATTCAGGACTTCCTGGTTTTAGTGTCTTGTGTCAGTTTTAATTTTCTGATTTAATTAGCTTCCTAATTAGAAGGGTTAAATTAATTAACCTCATTATTTACTATATATTTAATGATTTCTCCTCTGTGGGGAGTCACTTCATTTTCAATAATTGGAAAGCGAATGACAAGAGGGACCGCCGCCTGGTTGCTCACTCACTGCTTTGCGACGTGCGCCAGGGGTGGGACAGACTGAGGGGGGCTGCCGGTGAGAGGTCAGACCCACGCACACAAGCTTTGCCCCATGTGTCCCGAAACGCGGGGCGTGTAAAAACTCGGGTTGGGGTTCAATGATCTCCACCAGGTTAGAACTCCATGGCTGTATCTTTTATTTAAGGTTAAAAGATATCCTAGAACCCAGGACCATCTAGTAAGCAGCCCTACCAGACGATCTTAGGTACTGACAATTAACTGTCCACGAAGCATCGAAAAATGCCAAATAATTATGGTGAAGGGACATTTTCCGAAGTGACCAGCGGGTGTAAATGGCTTACTAAAGCGTTCGGTGCTTCCTCAGCCTTGTCCGTGGGCTGGCGGGATGTCGTGTTGGGGAGACACAGTGTGAGCCTACACCTCGAATCTGTGTGGCTTGTGCAAATCAAACAGGCCTCGGCCCTGCACGTCTATGTATGTATACATATATAAGCAGTTGGTGGGTACCTTTTAATGCACGGATGCACAGGAAAGACAGATTCTTCCTTTTCCGAGAACAAAAACTGAGGTCGTGGCTCCAATGCGGCTGCATTTTCTCGTCCCGCGTCCCTCGGACAGCGGCCCCTGCCGGCAGAGACGCGCACAGCCGCGCCGGCTGGCCCCGCAGCACCCCTGCTTGGGCCGACCCAGCGGCGCCCGCGCTCCATGGGGAAAGCCGGGGCGCGCGCACGCGCGATGTCCAACGCAAACCTGACATACAGAGTGAAACAAAAGCGGCCTGAAGACAGGAAGGCCACTCTAGGTGAACTTGACCGAGCACCTCGGTGCGCCCCGTGGGGTGAGCTAGCTCCCTCCGACCCACCGGCGCACCCTGAGCAGTGCAGGTGCTGGGCTCCGCGCGGGGAGATGCCACGGGGACTGGGTGACTAGGGAGGGCCTCCTTGAGGGGGTGAGTCTTGGAAGGGCCCTGAGAACAAGGGGCGGTGGGGATACTCACCACCATGGGCAGGAGCAGCCTGAGCTCATCCCTGGGCCGGGAGTGAACCGTGGCGAACGTGGTGAGAGCACCGAGACTAGGAGGAGACCCTTCGCAGAGGGCGGTGCCGCGGGTCGCGTGTAAGACGTACAGAGAAATACGAGGTGCGGCACAAATCACGCCCCTTTTTTACTACAAAATCTTTTATTACAAAATCATAAGCATGTCATGCTGTAACATAACAATATCACACTCAAGCACACCAGGTGACACTTTAGGTGAAATGTTCCCACTAAAACTACAAATTATCATACCCATATTTATTACCCTACCAACCGCCCTCAAGCAGGCCTCCCTTCTGTGGGACTCTGTAGAAGACCTTCCGGGAAAAGCTACGCACGAAGAACAATAACCACCCATGTTCCTCATACATTAGAGTCTATCTATGATGAATTCCTATCAGAAAATGCATAGGCTGCCCTGGCTGGTGTGGCTCAGTGGATTGAGCACCAGCCTGAGAACCAAAGGGTCGCTGGTACGATTCCCAGTCAGGGCACAGGCCTGGGTTGCGGGCCAGGTCCCCAGTAGGGGGCGTGCGAGAGGCAACTACACAGTGTTGTTTCTCTCCATCTCTTTCCCTTCTCTTCCCCTCTGTAAAAATAAATAAATAAAATCTTTAAGAAGAAATGTATAGGCTGACAGAGGGGAGGAAGGGGGGAGGGTGCTGGGTGGAAAGGTGAAGGCAGGAAGAAGTGCAGAGAGGCAGTTACAGAGCTGTCACGGGGGCGTCGAGTCCGGCACAGGGAACAGAGTCGGTAATGTTGTAATTGCTATGGATGGTGTCAGGGGGGCACTGGATTTACCCAGGGATCACTTCGTAAGGCATGTAAATGTCTCACCGCCATGCCGTGTGCCTGAAGCTGATACAAAAGAACACTGAATGTCAGCGGCAATTGAAATATGGAAAATAAATTACCCACTTAGCCAGTAAAAAAAGAAAACGTATGGGCTGAGAGGGAGACAGAAGGAGATGGTCTTTCATCAGATCCCTTCGGGAAAGGTCAGTCCCTCTCCGGGCTGATAGCAGGCAAAGCCGTCCTCGCTCCAGAGCTCGGAGAAGCGTGGTCACTGCCCTCGTCCCAGACCTGCAGAAGCTTCTCACCGCAGAGGCCACTCCAGCCAGCCACCTGGGACCCCCCCACGGCGCACTCCCCACCCACAGCCCTGCCCTGCCCCTCGCTCACGCTCCTCCCACCAGACCGGGCGACGTGACTCTTCAGACACGGCCAGAACGACCTCGCCTCCGTGGCTTTGCACAGACCGTCCATCTGTCCACCTGACCTTCACCATGTAGCAGCCAGCACAGGTGTTTCCTCCTCTCCCTGCGGCCAAGGTCAACGTCCCATTTCAGGAAACATCTCTGGTGCCTTGAGACAGGAGTTCTTCGGCCCATTCTACGTGTGGCCATGCACAAATTACCTGACGGGAGGCTGTTGAGCAGGGGTCAAAGGTGGCTGAACCAACTCCGTGTGACAGCGTCCATCTCAAACCAGCACTGCGGCTGGTCAAGGTGTCTGTGAACCGTCCTGGGGGAGAGGAGAGCAAAGAGGTTGGCAGGAACCTAAAATTCAGGAGCATGACTCCATCCCATTCCATCACTGACACTGAAAATTCCAGAAAGCCTTTATACTGGGCCATTCTGCACCCCACGTTCTGCACCCCACCTGACCCCGCCACTACCAACCGAAACAGGTCGTATGTCCCTTCCCAGGTGAGCCCCCGACCCCCTGTTCGGTAGGGTGCTGATGTCAAGCGGGTGATGGATAAACACTCAAGGTGGAGGTGTGGGCGTCCTCAAGCAGATCGGTGTCACTGCGAGGGCATGGGCACCTTGGGGCTACGTCGTCACCGAGAGCAGTGACCACTGTGCAAACGTAAAGCTCGCTGCTGCTCTGCGGTGACCGAGATGTTATGCTTTCTAAGTCAGGAAACATGGGTTCGGGAAGTTCTCAGGTGCGGGGCGAGCCAAGGCCTTCTGGAAAGGGCCAGAGAGAAAGTGCTTCAGGCATCGAGGTTCGTGAAAGTCTCTGTTTTGACTCCTGAAGGGCCGTGGCAGCGTGAAAACAGCCGGAGTTAATACGCGTACCGACCTGTAGGGCTTATTTACACAAACAGGCGGCGGCCGAGTGGGCCTCGGCCGGGTCTGCCGCCTCGGGGCCTCTGGGGTCGCAGCCACCGCGGAAGAGACCCGGACTAACACCCAACAGGTGTTGCTGCCCCCTGGGCTGCCTGCCGGCGGCCGTGATAGCCCGCGTCCCGGGAGGCCCGTCTGGATGCTTGACCACGAGGAAAACAGGGGAATTCGGGCTAATTAATTAGTCCAGACTTTGAAGTCCAGAGAGAACACTGCCTCATATTAAGTGCAAACAATCATCCCAAGTAATATATTTGTGGCACTTTCATTAAATTTTCTCTCGGATCTTGGAAAGTACGTATCTCCTGGCTGCCAACATTTCCATCCCGTGTAATTACGAGGCCTCCCCAAATAATCGTTTTTCGGTTTGGGATACACAGTGGGGCCGGGCGCCAGCTGCCGAGCCTGGATGGAGCCGTTTAATTTGAGGCTTATTACCACGGCACAGGTGAAAATGAGTAAAGTCTTCGTGAAATTTGTTCATAGGATATCAAATGCGAATGCCTATTGTGTAGCGATGTTCACGGAAAGAAAAAAGATTAGCACTCATCTAAAAGAAGCTGAAAGAATCCATTGTCTGTCGAGACAAATACAGGGATTTTGGGGACATTTTCCCAAGATATTAATGAAAACCTTTTTCATTACAAAAAAAAAGTCAGACATTTCAATGTGCAATAACGCTTCCTGTGAATGAACATTGGCTCACCTCAGAAAACAGTCACAAAATCATATTATATGTTTCCTTAAATACATTCAAATACTTTTTTTTTTTGTCTTCTCCATGACCAAGAAGTTTTAACTTCAGAACACATTCAGGGACTGTGAGCCTCCAGGAGTGTCCCTTAATTCCGAAGACACATTTTTTAAGATACTAAAACACCGACTACCTGGGTGTTCTAATACCCTTATTTCCTGAGGAGGGGTCACGAGTTCATTCCTTCCTCGGTTATACAGCAGTTCATTTTTTTTTAACTTAAAAATGCTGCCCCTCAGAAAGACAAGGACAATGGTAAGAGTATGGGCAGCCGGGAAGAGGGCGGCTACCGGGTGAACCTCAAGAACACGGCGGGAAGGAAGCCGGGGGCACCCTCCGACCGGTGGCCTTGGGTGGGTGCGGCTTGGACCACGGTATCAGAAAACTCCCCGCGTTGCGCCTCGAAGACACCGGAGTTCATCCGGCTCCCACGTTACTCTCTTGCTCCCGCAGAACAAAGAGTCAGCTCCCTACCCGCACAGAGATGAGAAAACAAGACCTTGAAAAGCAAAGAACAACCTCCACGGACATAAAAGCACCGTGTTTTTAGAACACTTTGCTCGGGCAACCATTTTAGCGGCTAAATGACTTAATAGAGTTCTGGGTAATTCTAATACATTTCTAAGCAGGACAATTTATAGCAGTATTGACACAAATCAGAGGGCTGTGAGGACAGTGTGCAGTTCCATGTTCCATTTCTACAGAAAATGATCAGTGTTTTGGAGAATATTGTGTCTAGTAACATCATAAGCACTGAACATTTACCTTTCACTTTAGGCTCCGTAATTTGTGGGTTTCGTTCCATTTAGCTGCACCATGTTCGCTGGAATCAGAGAAAAAGGCTTATTTAGGCTTTCTTTAGCAGTGGTATTTACGTATTCATCAGAGAGGAGCAGACTTGAAAAGCGATCCATCGATTCTGCCCATTCCCCGCAGTAGATTAATCTAGGCAGTCATTTCTTGGAACTCATCTTAGGAAGACTTGCTTGTATCCTGAATCAAATATTTTCAGATGTGAACTGATCTATTCCACCTTTCCCAATGCTAAACAAAGACCCAAAACTGCAAATAAGAGTGTCAGCTTTTATCAGGGTCTTGAGGGGATGTACGTAAAGAATCTCCTTCCTCCCTTTCTCTAAACTTTCTTCCCAGCTTTCTCCTTTTCTTTTTTTCCTTTTAAAGATTTTATTTATTTATTTTCAGAGAGAGGGGAAGGGAGGGAGAAAAGGAAACATCAATGTGCACTTGCCTCGCATACGCCCCCTACTGGGGACCTGGCCTGCAACCCAGGCATGTGTCCTGACTGGGAACTGAACCAGCGACCCCTTGCTTTGAAGGCCAGCACTCAATCCACCAAGTCACACCAGCCAGGGCTCCCCCCTTCCTTTCTAATTTCTCCCTCTTGACTCACTGTCATTCTCTCTCTTTATATCTTTAGTGCTAAGAGAGGAGACTTGGAGAAGTTGGCGTCGGCCAGGAAGACCATGTCACAGGAAGGGTTAACTCGGGAGAGTTTGAGGTTGGATACCTGACTGCTTCCACCCTGCATCTTGCAATCACAATTTGGTTCATAATAATTAAACATTTTAAGACACTCGTTTTGGGGGGAAGATGTTCATTTCCATTAGCAAAACATTCTAGCTTATTCGTACTGCCCCTTATCACGGCCCTTGATGGGCCTCTATCACCTCCTGCCGAGTGCCCAGACCCATGTGCCCCTCGTCCCACCCAGGGATAATGTGGGGCCGTCCACCGCCGCCTGACAGCTGACCGGCAGATTTGTCGGCTTCCACGTCCACGCTTCTGTCTGGAACACAGGGGACCCTCAATAGTCCCATCCCGTGTGATTAGAGCCAGTGGTAACCATGACAACACATGAGCAGCCAGGTGCTTGCTAAAGGCAAAGGAATGAGGGGACGGTTGGTGGGAGGAAGTGTTGCGATTCCCAGCTGGACCCCAGGAGCAGCTGTGGAAAGAAGCGAGGCTGTCACGGGGACGGGCATTTCTCCCTTCCTCCGACATGGACGCGTTTCTGTGTCGGCTGACCTGCTTGTCTCGTCTCCCTCCCACCTTCCGACGACCTGACATAAGGTGTGTAGCTGCCCCCTGGCCGGGTAGCTCAGCTGGTGAGAGAGTCATCCCGATATGCCAAGGTTGTGGGTTCAATCCCTGCTCAGGACACATAGCAGAATCAACACCTCAGTTTCTTTTTCCCCTCCCAACGGCCGACCATGGAGCATGGCAATGGCCATCGCTATCCGAGGCTTTCGCTTAGGAAGGGGAAGTCAGCGTCCCTCTGGCCTTTCTGTTTGCAGACATGCACAACGGGTCGTGAAGATTTCTGCCCCTTTCTGTTCCAACAATGTAACTGCACAATTAGTTCCCAGTGAATAGATCACAGCACACCTCCACGAGGATGTATCTAATGTAGGAAGACATTTGTGTATCCCTATCGTGGCTGTACCGTAATTCCCAGAAATGCAACCTCAGTGCCCGCCTACAGAGGGCGCTCTAGCTTGGGGTCCCCCCCATGAACAATACTGAAATAAACAGCTTTGTTCCACAATTAGAACGTGCTTTGACCCTAACCCTGTTGGAGCGACCTCCCGTACACCCAAAGGTTGTGGGTTTGATTCCAGTCAGGGCACATACCTAGGATGTGTGTTTGACCCCTGGTCAGGGCGTATGCGGGAGGCAACCAACTGATCCATGCTTCTCTCTCCCTCTCTCTCTCTCTGTCTGTCTCTCTCTCTCTCATCAATAACACCATATCCTCGGCTGAGGATTAAAAAGCCAAAAAAAAAAACAAACCAGTACTTTTATTTCTGTAAGATCAAATCTTGATCCTGAGAGAAGGGTCACCACATCACAGAATTTGCACCTGTTCATTTTAACAGAGCCAGCCGGCTCGGCCGCCCTGTGGGATGCTCCCTGAGGACGTTACAAGGAGTTGTTTCAAAAGGTATTTTAGGACTTCCGGCCAAGACGGAGGCGTAGGTAGGTACATTCTGCTTCCTTGCACAACCAAAAGAAGAACAACAAATTTAAAAACAAAAAACAACCACAACTGCCAGAAAATCAAACTGTATGGAAGTCCAACAACCACTTAAAAGAGGGCTTAAAAGAGGAAACATTCACCCAGACCAGTAGGAGGGACTGAGAGGACACGCAGCCAGTTGTGCCTGGCAGACCAGGTGGTCCCACATTCGCCTGCAGAGAAACCAGAGGAACCAGTGGGATCGACACAGACCGCACAACCCAGGGTTCTGGGGTGGGGAAATAAAGCCTCCAAACCTCTGACTGAAAACCTGTGGGGGATGAATCAACAGGAAAAACTCCCTGCCTCACAGGAGAGTTCCTTGGAGAGACCCACGGGGTCCTAGAAGGTAAACAAACCCACCCTCCTGGAAATCAGCACCAGAAGGGCCCACTTTGCTTGTGGATAGAGGGGGAGTGACTGAAAGCCTGCAGAGAGCCGAGCAAGAGGCACTGTTCCCTCTCGGACCCTCCCCCACAGACAGCACCACGACCCAGCGAAGTGGGTTGCCCTGCCCTGGTGAACACCTAAGGCTCCCTCCCTTACTACGTAAGGCACAATGTAAGGCACATACAACACAAAAAATATGGACCAAATGAAAGAACAGATCAAAGCTCCAACAATAGAACTAAGCAATGAAGAGATAGCCAACCTATCAGATGCAGCGTTCGAAACACTGGTCATCAGGATGCTCACAGAAATGATTGACTATGGATGCAAAATAGAGGAAAAAGTGAAGACTATACAAAGTGAAATAAAGAAAATTATATAGGGAAAGAACAGTGAAGGGAAGGGAAATGGGACTCACACCAATGGTTTGATGTGAGAAAGGAATGGTTTGATGTCAGAAGGAAGAAAGAAACATCCAACCAGAATAGAATTAAGAAACAAGAATTTTAAATAATTAGCAGAGGCTTAAGAACCTCTGGGACAACTTTAAACATTCCAACATCCAAATCACAGGGGTCCCAGAAGGAGAAGAGGAAGAGAAAGAAATTGAAAACTTATTTGCAAACATAATGAACAACTTCCCTAATCTGGCAAAGGAAATAGACTTCCAGGAAGTCCAGGAAGCTCAGAGAGGCCCAAAGAAGTTGGACTCAACGAAGCACAAACCAAGGCACATTATAATTTCATTACCCAAGATTAAAGATAAGGAGAAAATCCTAAAAGCAGCAAGAGAAAAGGAGACAGTTACCTATAAAGGAGTACCCATAAGACTATGAACTTATTTCTCAAAAGAAAGCTTATAGGCAAGAAGGGGCTTGAAAGAAGTATTCCAAGTCATGAAAGGCAAGAACCCACAACCAAGATTACTCTATCCAGCAAAGCTTTCATTTAGAATGGAAGGGCAGATAAAGTACTTCCCAGACAAGGTCAAGTAAAAGGAGTTCATCATCACCAAACCCTTATTATATGAAATGTTAAGGGGACTTGTCTAAGAAAAAAAAATTATCAAAAATATGAACAGTAAAATGACAACAAACTCACAAGTATCAACAACTGAACCTAAAGAAAAAAAAAACAAAACAAAAAATGTGCTAAGCAAACAACTAGAACAGGAACAGAATCCCAGAAATGGAGATCACATGGAGGGTTAGCAACAGGGAGGGGGAAGGGAGAGAATAGTGGAAAAGGTACAGGGAATAAGAAGCATAAATGGTAGGTACAAAATAGACAGGGTGAGGTTAAGAATAGTATGGGAAATGGAGAAGCCAGAGAACTTATATGTATGACCCATGGACATGAACTAAGGGGGGAGGGCAGGGAATACTGGTGGGAGGGGGTGTGTAGGGCAAAGGGGAATAAAGGAGAGGGAAAAAATGGGACAACTGTAATAGCATAATTAATAAAATATATTTTAAAAAATGAAAGTATTAACTTCTCTAAAAAATAAAGTAAAAAGAATTTTATGTCAACAAACAAGTATTGGCAAGTATGTGGAGAAAGGGGAACCCTCGTGCACTGTTGGGGGGAATGCAGACTGGTGCAGCCCCTGTGGAAAACAGCATGGAGATTGCTCAAAAGATTACAGATGAATCTGCCTTTTGACCCAGCAGTTCCACTGCTGGGAATTTACTCTAAGATTCCTGAAACACCAAGCAGAAAGAACATAAGCACCCTGTGTTCATTGCAGCGTTATTTGCAATCGCCAAGATCTAGAAACAGCCCATATGTCTATCAGTAGATGAGTGGATGAAAAAGCCATGGTACATTTACACAGTGGAATACTATACAGCCGTGAAAAAGAAGGAACTCTTACCCTTTGCGACAGTCTGGGTGGATCTAGAGCATTTCATGCTAAGTGGAATGAGCCAGTCAGAGAAAGACAAGCACCATAGGATTTCACTCACATCTGAAATCTAATGAACGAAATAAACTGATGAACAACATGGAAATAGAGGCAAGGGCACACGGAACAGACTGACAGCTGTCAGAGGGGAGAAGGAGCGGGGACTGGATGATAGAAAGGGAAGGGATTAGCCTAAGAACATGCATGCATAATCCATGGACCGCCACAAGGGGGAGCAGGAGCTGGGTGGAGGTGGGCAAAGCGTGGTGGGGAGGGGAGAATGGGGACAACTGCATTACCGTCAACAAAAGAAAGGTATTTTATGCTCGTTTCCCTTGGTTCGTCCACACGCCTCCCTCCTTCCCTTGTGCCACCCTCCAGCCTTCAGGACACTGGCCACTCCTCCTACCACACGCCGTGGACGATGAGGTGCACTACCCACAGCCCGCCCATGGGAGGCACTGTCCTTTAAGGGCCACCCCGACGGGGGCCACGAGGCCACTGGCTTTCCTCGCTGACGCCCTGGGAACCGCCCCCAGCTTGTCTCGCGCCCTATCCGCTTTGAGCTGCGAGCCAGGGGCTCACAGAGTGACGGGTGACCAGGCGGGCTGACCACCTGCTTGTGGAGCTCCCCTCCCCCTCAGCTCTGCGGTGACTACTTCCATCTTACGCCAGGCTGCTGCTGGGGGTATCCTTCTCCCCTGGGAGCCCCTCTCGTGGGGACACCTCAGGGACCCAGCTCGGGATGATTCTGTCTCCTTCCACCGTCACCTAATGTCCCAGGCTCGGGGGTCCCATCTGCACGGGGCGCTGGCACACCACACACCGCTTTGCCAAAGGGGCGGGGTCTTCCGAGCAGGTGGCTCTGGGAAAACATAACGCAACTTAATTCCTGGCGTTCACCTTGCGATCCGCAGGGGGCCTCTCCCCGTCCCAGGCTGACCTGGTGCCCGGGAAGGGGTGGTTTGCCGGTCCCCAGGGCCAAGCAGAACGGCCACCTTTCCCACCCACAACCAGGCCCCTGGGGAGCCCCTTCCTGCTCCCACCCCACCCACGCTGGCGGCCTTCCCACTGCACCAGGGGGGTGACCGGAGCAGCAATCTCGAGGGGGGAACGTGCTGCCCAAAGCCACCGCCCCGCTGGAGTCTTCCCTGGGAGGGTCGGAAGTCTCTGATGCAATCAGTCTCCTGCGTTGTGAGGAATGTCCTGGCTCGCTCCAGACCAAGGGACCCCTTGGAAGGGGGTGCAGCCAGGGGCCCCTAAAAGAAGGATTTGTAATAGGGTCCAGAACTCAGGGTATCCAGAAAATATTTAAAAATATAGGCTGTTCTGAGCTGGGGGATGGGATGCATGGTGCAGGGCCATTGAGAGCTGTTTTGCATAGCAACAGTTTTGCAGATAACCTCTAGAACGGTCATTTAACATATCTATAAGCTTTAACTGTTTTCATGCATATGTTGAATAGTTTTGGCTTGCTTTGAGCCAGGGACAGGGGAGTGACTTCCACCCAGGATGTAACTGGGAGGCAACGCCCCCTAGTTACGGCGCCTGCGAGAGAGCTTGGAGATGATTGGCTCCACGCCAGGGGGCCACACCTGCCCAGACTTACTATGGCGGCCCAGAAAGCTGGAAAAATAGGGGGATGCTGGCAGGTGTAGCCGATTGTGGGAGGAGTCGGAAATGGGGCTGTAGAGGAAGATTGGCACTGGGATTTAAATCCAGGCGCGGCAGCCATGACAAGAGGACCCACACGGCTTTGGGGGTCCCTTTGCCACGTGGCTTAGGAAGCCAAAAGGCAAGAGGTAGCGGCGATGCAGAGCTCTCTCCTAGAAGATTGGAAGATTGCAGGAGAGACGCCACGGGAAGGAAGGGGGTGAAAGGCGTCTTGCTGGTGGGCCACGAGAAGGCACAATGTGGGTTTGGACTGAGAACTGGAGATCCCGGCGACACAGCTGATGGTGCCGGGAACCGAGGGAGGCCTGCCAGCCGAGCATGGATTACTGGGAAGAACCAGGGCTACCTGAGCCACGGACTTCTATTTTCCTGAGGTACAGTACCCCAGACTGGGCAAAGGGAAGGAAGGGCTGTGTGCATTTGTGGGTGTTTTAAGGGATTTTGGGGATTTTAATGAAGACATTAACTCATTACTCTTAAGCCTGTACAACTTTTGAATAAATAATTCCTTTCTTTTTCACTAATCTCTGACATTGAGAGCTATAACTCCCTGGCAGTGGGCAAGGCAAACCTAGGACAGGGGACCCCAAGAGAAGGGGGATCTGTTTGGTAACATTGTGCAACCCCTTCTTTGGTGGCCAATCAGGGAACATCATGGTAGACCCCATGCGCAGTAAAAGCCCACTAAAACTAGCCAGGAAGGATCTGCCCTATAAGAATAGAATCCCTCCAGCCTGTTGAGGTCCATCTCTGCTTGGAGTTGGCCTGCTCCCATGTTCTCTGCTATATAAACTCTGGGTGTTCGGTTCAATGCCTTGTCCCAATCACCAAGCAACCTGGTCACCTGTGCCCACCTGTGACACCCCGACATCCTCCCTGACATTGCAGGCGCCTGAATCTCCCGAGGACTTACTTCCCACCCTCTGAGCACAGGTGTCCTAGTGAGGACGCTGGCACATCTGCTCGCCGACCCCAAGCCCACTCTGCATCGACATCGTGGCCCCTGAGACGCTCTGACAAATGCCTACAACGGCGGTTTTTTACCATTTTGGTCTCAGGACCCCTTTCTCCTCTTCAAAATTACTGAGTATCTCAAAGAGGTTTTGTTTACATGCGTTTCATCTATGCATATTTACTGGAATATACATTTAAATGCAAAGCTGAAAACACATTTGTGTATGAATGCACTAAACATAAAAGAGTCGATTCATTACATGTTTACATAAATGACGTCCTTCTGGAAAATAACCATTTTCAAAAGAAATTTTTTTGACCGGTCTCGATGGCAGCATAGGCAAACACAGCTCACCTCCTCGCACAACCGCGTCAAAATTACAACTGAATTACAGAACCACCACCACTCAGGAATGCCAGAAATTGAGCTGAATGGAAGTCTGACAACTGTGAAATTGAGTTGAATGAAAGACTGACAACTACGGAATTAAAGAAGGAAACCACATCCATCCAGCCTGGCAGGAGGAGCGGAGATGTGAAACAGGCTGGTCCCACACCCACGTGTGGTGGATAAAAATTCGGGAGGGACATCTCAGGAGTGAGGAGTCCCAGCCTCACACCTGGCCCCCCCAGACCAGGGTTCCAGTGCCAGGAAGATAAGTCTCCACAACTTCTGGCGTCAAAAACCAGCCGGGATTGACTCGGTGGGAGAAACTTCTGGAGCCCCAAGCAGCTCCCCTTAAAGAACCCACCACAGATTCACTTACTCAGACTCACTCCCTCTGAACTCCAGCTCCGAGATGGCAGCTTGAAAGGCCCCCAGTGGCGTACAGGGAGGAACTGAAGTGTCTGGCACCAAGGTGCGAGCTGGGGAACAGCTCTCTCCCTGACAAAAAGGCAGACAGAGGCCAGTGTCCCTCT
>CM052549.1:81869316-81994552 GCA_028533065.1 Trachops cirrhosus
CCCCCCCCCCCCCCCCCCCGCAGAGCTGCCAGGTGGCTGACAAGTCTCCGTCAACCTGGCTGACTCTGTGAGGGGCCCATTCTGGAGATCCCCTGAGGCTCTGCCCCACCCAACCTGTTAACTGTGACTTCTCCATACAAACGGCAGATCTCGGCTCATGCTTCACAACTTCCTAAACCCTCTCAAACGAGCAAGAGCGGGCTCAGCGAGCCCCCAGCTCCCTGTACTTCTTGCTGAGTGAACCCAGGCCTGACACTAGTGGCAGCCAGCCTACAGTCACAGCTTGGCTTCGCCTGGGAATCTCCAAGCCCTGCACAAGGAGCAGCCACCTCAGACTGTTTTGTGGCCGAGGTAGGGTGGCCCGGGCAGAACGCAGGGTGCGGCTGACCTTGGCCTGCACCGCCCAGGCCACCGCAGGGCCTCACAGTGGAGGAGTATTTCATCTTTTCGGGTAATTATAGACATTTTTCTGTGACAGCATTGCAAAATCCAATAAAGGGTGTTTCTCCGAGGTTTGTTGCAGTGTGAAATCTGAAATCATGCATATTTTGGTGCTCTGTTGAGTTACAGAAAAAATCCATTGTTCTGTTTCTCCCTTTGAAATGGATCTTTCATCCTCTGCGACTTTGTAGCAGCACCCCCTGGTCATGTGGACATTCGAGTCCCGATCTGAACATGAGTCATTATGCAGTGACCAGGAAAAAGATCACATCTGTCCGCACCGCCACCAGCCTCGTCGCAAAGGTCTGTAAGTATTGGGAAGCTGTCCGCGTCGCGGTGGCGGACGGGGGCCTTCCAAACTCCCGGTTTTCCCTTCAAAGGTCTCATTTCCCGACGGCTCGCCACCCCCGCCGGGTGTTTACTGCGAAGTGATGGCTCACTTCATTTGTCTGGAGAAAACTGTTCACCGGATACCTCGGGCTGAATCATGAGAGGTCATCTCTCCAGAGCGCTTTCAAATAAAGATGGTGCTGCATTAAAAAAGCTGTTAGTTCAGTTCACTTCGTTTGCATGTCATCACCCCTTTAAAGATCCTGTTTGCAGCCTCGGCCGGAGGGCTCAGGTGGCAGGAGAGTTGTCTGGACGCCAGAAATTTGGGGGTTCGATCCTTGGCCAGGATGGGTGTGTCCAAGAGGCAACTGACCAATGTTTCTGTCTCTCTCTCCCCCCCTCCCCCCTTCACTCTCTAAGGTCACTGACCATATCTTCAGGTGAGTATTAAAAATAATAATAACAGCCCTGGCTGGCGTAGCTCAGTGGATTGAGCGCGGGCTGCGAACCAAAGCATCGCAGGTTCGATTCCCAGTCAGGGCACATGCCTGGGTTGCGGGCCAGGTCCCCAGTGGGGACCACATGAGAGGCAACCACACATTGATGTTTCTCTCTCCTCCCTCCCTTCCCCTCTCCAAAAATAAATAAATAAAATATTAAAAAATAATAATAATAACAACAATCATCGTAACAACAGCAACTCTTTCCGAATACGGCCACATTCTCAAGTGTGTGGTTAGGCCCGGAGCACACGCATTTGGAGGGGTGCGGTTCCACTAATGGAGTTCCTCACGCTGGCATTTCAGAGGTACTTCGTGGCAGGTGGGAGTTTTGTGCCTGCTTACATTTTAAATGCATTAAATCATGGCCATGCTCTAAGATGAAAAGCTGGAATGTTCTGATTGTTCCTTTGAGTCTGTAGGACATAAACCTGGATTTCTCACCCTGGCTAGTGTGGCTCGGTGGATTGAATGCTGGCCTGCTAACCAACAGTTCAATTCCCAGTTAGAGCACATGCCTGGGTTGCAGGCCAGGTCCCCAGTAGGGGGCGCACGAGAGGCAACCACACATGGATGTTTCCCTCTCTTTCTCCTTTCCTTGCCCTCTCTCTAAAATAAATAAATCTTTAACACACACACACACAAACCTGTATTTTTCAACAGACTTTGGTTCTTCTGGAAACACTGCTATGGATGGATGGCTTTCTTGTGAAAACATCCTACTTGGTTTTAATTTTCCGACACTCCAGTTTTCACCGAGCATCCTCAGGTATCCCAGGCTTGGTCCCTGACTAGATAGCGGCTCACGTAACTATCAGTGAGGCTGCTGCACCACCCCCTGCTGGAGGGGAATGTGATTGCAAGCCCAGGACGCCTTTGAAGATCTCTGGCGAGATACCACGCTCTAGGCCTGCCTGCCCAAGTGCAGTGCATTATTCCTCCAGCCCCGGGACCCTGAAATATGAACCCCTGCAGAATGGCTCCAAGCAATTTCCTCTCAAAGAAGAGGTTTCATAGTTGACATGGGGGTTCTGTGACCCCCAAGAAGGTGATGTATTAGAAACAAGCAGAAGCCTTCCCCCTGACCAGAGACACACACTAGCACCACATACAGGCAGCCACAACCTTTTTTCTAAGGGATGTTGGGTGCAGCATCGCTGCAAATCATCTTAAATGAATAACCCTCATCAACATTTCCCAATGACATCCTCCTCTGGGCCCCAGTGGCTTCACTTTACACCCATAGAAACTAACATGTTTCTCTTTTCAAATAGCTTACAGGTTTCTGGACATCTGCAGCCCCCCCTGTAAATATGCAGGATCTTGTAGCACCCATTGTATGCATTTAAAAATGTTTCATGCACCCTGGCCAGACGGGCCAGTGCTTGGAGCATTGTCCCATACACCGCGAGGTTGTGGGTTTGATTTCCGATGAGGGTACACGCCTAGGCTGAGGGTTCGGTTCCCAGCTGGAGCAAGTGTGAGAGGCAGCTAATCGATGTTTCTATCACACATCTATCTCCCTCTCTCCTCCCCCCTTTCTCTTTTCTCTGAGATCAATGAATATGCCCTCAGGCGAGGATAAGATAAAATTTTAAAATGCTTAATGCTCTTTTATTTCCTTTCTGTCATCTCATTTTTTATTCCAATTCATTTTATCTTGCTACCTCACGGATCTCTTTGTGAAACGCTTCAAATCATACCTTCTGGGAAGGAGCTTGGGGTAGTTTCTCAGTGACCAGTGTGTGTGGCTGTGTGAGTGTGCGAGAGAAAGGGCTCGATGTCCCTTTATAAGTGAGATGGTGCTTTTAGGATGCTCTTTCTCCAACTCTCCCTGGCCTGGAAGCACATGAAAAGTCTACGCAGCTTCTTTCTGATTCTAGAAAATGGATCAAACGTTCTGGCTGCCATACGTCAGCCTCTCTAGGAACCTCAGCAACTGATGATATATCTTGTGTTTTATCCTTAAAGGAAAACGGTCCTTTATGGGAAGCACTGGGTTGGGGTGGGGGTGTAAGAGGGAGGCAATAATGAACTGAAATCTTCTGGAGAAGAAAGGCCAGCGACCCTAAACTCGAACATTTGCATGAGAGGCTAGCACCCATGGGGAGCTGAGAACACTCTCGGGGCACGCAGACCACCCCTAGAAGGAGGTGGGGCGGGGGGGTGGCTAGAGGAACGTTTTAAGGAAAGTTCATTGGTAAACTTGTTCCCCTCGGAAAACTCATTGCAGGGGGGAAAAGCGGCAGCACCACGGACAGCACCACGGGCCGGGGGTTCTGGGGGGCACAGAGGGGCGGCAGCACCACGGATAGCGCCAGCATGGCACGCTCCGGGCTAGAGGTGGGGAGGGGCGACCTCATCAGCTGATGCCTTACGTAGGCTGGACCCCCCAGTTTGATAAGTCCGGTCCCGGTGGGCTCTCCGGAGCTGCCGAAAGGGGCGGGGGCGGGGGACTGGCAGGAGGCAGGTCCCGCCTGCAGCTGTCTGGAGAGAGAGAGAGAGAGGGGGGCGAGCAGATAGGCTGAGCGCCTGGAAGTCCTGCTCTGACGCACCAACCTCTAAGCAGCCACACGCACGCTCCGCAGCGCCGAGCTTCTCAGACTTGGGAGGTGCGCGGCTCTGGGTGACCAGACCGCTCTCTCCTCCGAAGCGAAGAGACCCGGGCATGTGATAGCTTAGGCGGCTCTGGCTGAGAGACGCAGCCCTCGGGTTCTGCTCCCCTAGCCTCTGAGGGGTTCAGACCTGCCTCCCTCTCTTCCACGCAATGCTCACAGGCATTCCCTAGAAACCCCTGAGCATAGTGACCACCTTAAGTCCTGCTGAGCCCCTCTCTGCACGCACCTCTGGCCGGTCTCCTGACCCAGAGATGGATTTTCCGGACAACATCACCAACTCCTCCATCGAGATCCCCACTCCTCCGGAGTCCAACCTCAGCATGGGCACAGAAGACTCGCCCCCCAGCCAGCCCGCCCGGTCAATCTGGAGCGTGCTGGCCCTCACCTTCCTGGGTTGCCTAGTGGCAATCACGTTCGCCTGGAACCTGGTGGTGCTGGCGACCATTGCCCGGGTGCGCACGTTCCACCGCGTGCCGCACAACCTGGTGGCGTCCCTTGCCGTCTCAGACGTGCTGGTGGCCGCGCTGGTGATGCCGCTGAGCCTGGTGCACGAGCTGGCCGGGCGGCACTGGCACCTGGGCCGGCGGCTGTGCCAGGTCTGGGTGGCGTGTGACGTGCTCTGCTGCACCGCCAGCATCTGGAACGTCACGGCCATTGCGCTGGACCGCTATTGGTCCATCACGCGCCACCTCGACTACACGCTGCGCGTGCGCAGGCGCGTCTGCGCCGCCCTGCTCGTGGTGACGTGGGTGGTCTCCGCCGTCATCGCGCTGGCGCCGCTGGCCTTCGGCTGGGGGGAGCTGTACTCCGAGGGCGAGCAGGTGTGCCAGGTGAGCCGGGAGCTCTCCTACACCCTGTTCTCCACCGTGAGTGCCTTCTTCCTGCCGCTCTTCGTGGTGCTCTTCGTCTATTGCCGCATCTACCGGGCCGCCAAGTGCCGCGCCGCCTTCCGCAAGAACAACTGCGTGCGTCCCACGGCGGAAGCCGGGAAGGTGGGTGCCACTGAGCCCTAAAAGCCCCTCTCTTTGCCTCCGAGCAGGCTGCATGCCCAGTACACCTCTCCCTGAGTGTGTAAAAAGTGGAACTTTTAAGGGTTTTTCTCTTTTGGGGGGTGGGGCAGGAGGGACGAGTGCGGGGGGGTGGCTGGGAGACCCAGAGAAAGCATCAGGGGTCGGGGTCCCAGAACCGGCAATGTCCTTCGTCACCACGGTGGTGGGGTCCTTTTTTCTATGTAAAATGAGGGGTCTGGGCCATCTACGGGGTCCCCTTGGGCTCTCAGACTGAAAACATGGATTGGGTCGGTGTCTGGGGCTGTGCTTGGGGGTCTGGCAGCTTCCTGGCCTTCCAGGGGGCTGTTCCAGCAAGAGGGAAGGGACAGGTGGTGGCCCGGCTTGGCAGGAAGATGGCCGTGTCCCAGGCAACACAGGTGCGTGTTTCCAACCGGTCTCTGTCTTTCTTTGCAAATGAAACGCTTCTGGGTTTGCTGAGTACTGCCTCTGACAGTGCGAGGTTGAAGGTGGGTCTCCACGGGCCTCAGAGAGCCCCTCTCCACTAACTGCGCCACATTCTGGGGCCAGCCCCCTTCCCCCTCAGGCTGCATGGCGGCGGAGGGCCGCTTGTCTGCCTCCCTGCACGTGGGCAGAGCTGCAGGAGGCACCTGAGGCAGGCAGTCCACCAGGTAGTGGCACGTAATGGGTGACAACTGCGACAGTGATGGGGAGGGCTCTTCTGTCATTTTCTGTCCACCCACCCTTTCCTGCAGTTGTTAACTCTCGGTAACCTGATGGTGGTGGTCCTGGTCCCCCCCTCGGCCCCCCACCCATGGCCAAGGACGACCCCTCAAACCTAATTCACATTCTCAAGCAGGTCTGGTATCTACGCAATGCCCATTTTTTTGGTCTGCGCAACAAGATGGCCTCGGTTAGGCATGCTGGGCACGTCCGGCTTTGGTGCAGGGGTGACGCAATGGCAATGACGCCATCTTTGTCATGGAGAGTGTGGTCTGGGGAAGGCGAGGCCCCCACTGTGATGGCCGCCAGAATCAGAGCTCCTTCCAGCCACAACCCATGAGCCCAGCCTAGGAGGGCTGGGTGTGGGGGAGGGAGGAGGGAAAAGGGGTCGGCAGCTACCCACCCTTTCATCGAGAACAGTGTTCTCAGTCAGGGGGGTGATTTTGCTCCCCCCACCCACACACTGCAGGGGACACTGGGGATGATGAGGCACATTTCTGATGACCAGGACTTGGGAGAGGGGGCTCATGGCTTCCCGTGTGCAGACACCAGGGGCAGGGACCCCCGTGCACAGGGCTGGAGTGTGGCTCTAGCCAGGGGGCAGACCTGTGCTTCTTCCCCACATGTCACTCTCTCGGGGTCACAGATGCCCCTGGAAGGAAGTGCAAACTGTGAAACCTCTTCCTTGGGGGGAAAACATGCTCTGAGCCATTCTGCCAGGGTTCATGCTTCAGGGCCCCCCCGACCTGGAAGGGTGACAAGCTGCCTGTCAGGCAGGCAGGACAGCACCCCCCTGCCCCCCAAGCAAAGAATCATGCAGACCCAAAGGTCAGCAGTGCCAGAGTTGGGAACCCCTGACCTGTCAGACTTCTAAACAGAGCAGAGGGCCGAGGCACAGGAGCACCACTGCACCACCCGGGGCTCAGGTGCAGGACCCTCGCCCCACTCGGGGTCAGGAGCGAGGGGCCGCCACGCACGTGGCCCCGCTCACGTGGACCCCTTGCTGCCAACGTGCAGGTAAAGGCTGTTTACAGGAAGCACCGACGCCCTCCGGGGGAAGAGCAATCACAGCTCTGTCTCGGGGCTCACTGCGGCAAAGGGGGGCTCTCGTGTTCTGCTCCGGAGGTGACAGCAGCAAAGCGTCGTGACATCCTTGTGCTTTTAAATACGTATTTTTAGCACTGTTTTGTTTTTCTCCCTCTCTGACAGATAGCTTCGGAAAAGTACACCCCTTGGCTTTGCAAGGCCTCTGGGGGGGCCCGAGCTGTGCCAGGCACAGGGGGCTGCCTCCGTCCTCACGTTGCTGCCAAGGGTTAATCACAGACCCGGTCTCCCGATTATGTGGTGGTCGCAGGTGCCAAAGTTCCCAAATACAGTTCCACCAGGAAGCAGTGTGTCACCTGAGGGAGACAGCCCTTCTTCCCTGTGTATTGACCTGCTGAGCTTTGGTTCACACACACACACACACACACACACAGAACTCCCCACCCGAGTCAGACACTGAGGCAGGGACAGGAAACACGAGACAGAGAGACCTTGTCCTTGTCTTTGTCCCTGTCCAGGGGTGACAAAGCAAGGGCACAGGTGGGCTCTCCGAGGTGTGAGTGGGTCACCGTCCTCGTGTGAGCTGCGTGGTGGGTTGGCTGGTACTGAGTCCACCTGGCTACCTGGCTTTCCAGAGGGAGGGGCTGGCACCGACAGGTGACTTGTCCTGGAACCACAGGAAGTGTGAGAGGGACTCAGGGCCACAGAGGACCCAGTCCTGCCTGCAGTTTGTGGGGGCACTTCATTCCCCGGCCCCCACTCCGGGTACTCCTTCAGCCACAGCGTCCAGCCTGCCTGGTCTTCTCAGGTAAAAAGAGGCTATTTGTTAGCCCAGGCAGCTGAAGGGTAGACCCCCAGGCTGCTGGGGTTAAGCTACTTAATCAGATGCCCTGGGGCTCAGGGCGAGTAATTCACTGTCAACTCCTGGTCTTTCAGATGCAAACCCGACTCCCCCTGGGTGGTCACTGCCCCGGGACTCTCTACCCTGAAAGGGTTTCACCTCTCTAGCTGCTCTGGCTGCTCTGGGGCAGAGTTAGCCCTCCCAGGGCCTCACCAAGGGTCGTGCTGACTCCCCCCCACCCTCAGGACAGACCCGAAAGGGCTGGTTTCAGCCCAGCCCCAAGAACCCAGCAGCTGCACGAGACACGTGGTCAGCTCGGGCGAAGTGGCTGGTACACTTGTCTGTGAGTATTGCCAAGATGGTCCCCTCGTCTTGGGGTCCTCTGCTTGTCCCCAGGTTCTTGGTTTAACAACAGACCTCAGCTCCTGGACAGCGTCCGAGGAACCTCAGTTCAGGAGGACATCGAAGCGTCCAGAAACTTGCACTTCCCGTCTGTTTTTCTGAAGGACACCTGAAGGTGATGTGTCCCCCTCCCCCCGCCCAAATCCTCACCCAGAGGTATTTTTCTGTTGATTTTAGGAAGAGGAGAAGGAAGGGGAAAAGGGGGAGAAGCGTGGAAGTGAGAAAGAAACCCCCAATGGCTGCCTCCGGTTCCTGCTCCGACTGAGGGTCGGACCTGCGGCTGAGGTAATGTGCCCTGACTGGGAATCGAACCCACAACCTTTGGGTGCACGGCACGACACTGCAACCCACTGACCCACCCAGCCAGGGCAAGATGACATTTCTGTGGCAAGTTAAAGACACGAGTGACTCCAAAACGTACCCATTGTTAGTTTATATAGACCTGTCTCGTATTTTAGCAGTTTTTAGATGTTCAGTCATTCCACACTCTGGCTTCTTGTTAAAAAAAAAAATTGTATTTTATCAGCGAGACTGGACTAGAGCAGATCTGGTTGCTTTTCATATAATCCCCCCCACAAAGCTGGTGTTGGGGTTTGGGACTAGCATATCGAAGTTCTGTTAGGGGGGGCAAAGACACTTCTTCAATTACAGACACAATCACGAGAACATTCTTTTTCTTTCGGCTGAGGATTATACGGTGAGTCATAGGCTGCTGAACTGGCAGCGATAACAGGAGGGAGAGGACGTGATAGTAATTCACAATGAACCGACTAGCAGGGACCTGCTGGGTGGTTTTTGTCAGCACGAGGGACTCGCCCCCTGTGGTAACATCCAATTTCAAGGCTTCCTAGGAGTTCTGAGACGTGTTGGCTCATTTAACTGATGGCCCTCGTCGCTGGGGGGGCCCGGAGGCAGGGCCTCGGTGGCCGGGGGTGAGGGGCGGCTTCGGCTGGCAGCACCCCCTGGGTAGGTGCCGCGGGGTCCTGTCGACGCGCCTGGCCCCCCGCCCAGGGTGCGCTGATCCGCACAGCAGGCCAGACCCCGGACAACACGGGGAAGATAAAGCTGCGCCCTTGCACACCCTACTCCACCTCGCCCCCGTCTGAGGGGCCGAGGGCCGGCGCCGTGCCTCTGGTCACGTCTCTTGCACTGCACACGGCACAGGCATGGCCCTGGGGAGGTCCCGTGCCCTCACGGGAGCACGACCCGGCGTGCTGGAACATTCCATGGGGCCTGTTCCCTGGCCACTGAACTCAGCAGCGAGTCCCCCGAAACGAAACCGGTGCCCTCCTGGTAGGGGCCCCGAGGTATGGGCTACCAGGCACAGGGCGCATGCACGGGGTGGGGTCACGGCTTCCGCCACTTGGAGTTTCCGATCAGATAAAATGTCCTGTCCCTCGAGCCTTTGAAAATGCAGTCTGTAGACACACATTTGTCTTCTGTGATCTCCCTTCGCCGTCCGGTGTCATCAATCTTTTTTAAAGAAATCTTTTCTGCGTGGGATGTTTTCTTTCTAACTTATTACAGGCCGAGGTGCCTGTCCCTGCTTTAGAGGACTCAAATGGCGGGCTGGCGGCTCTGCTGTCCCCTCACGGCGAGGAGGGGACGGGCGCCGCGCTGCCCTGCCCCTGAATCACGGGCACTTCCCCTCGGAAGTCCCGTGGGGCCGGGGGCTTGTCCCGAAGCTTCCGCTTGCTTGCCTTTTCCAGAAGACGGAGTACTCGGCCAGCGAGGAGAGGGTCACCGTCCACACCGACGCGGACGCCCTGAGGGAGCATCGGGAGCAGAGGGCCGCCGTGATGGTGGGCATCCTGATCGGCGTGTTCGCGGTCTGCTGGCTGCCCTTCTTCACCACGGAGCTCATCAGCCCCCTCTGCGACTGCGACCTGCCCGCCATCTGGAAGAGCCTGTTCCTGTGGCTGGGCTACTCCAACTCCCTCTTCAACCCCCTCATCTACACGGCCTTCAACAAGACCTACAACAGCGCCTTCAAGAGCCTGTTCTGCCGCCAGTCCTAAGGCCCCGGGCCCTGGGGGATGAAAGAGTTACTCCTGCCGCTCAGTAGCATCCCCACTGTGGTCTGTGCCCCCACCCGTGCCCGCCCTGCCCCACCCCGCTGGAAGACACCTGTCCTTCCAGCCCTTCCTTCAGAGCCCTCCCCCCTGCTGTCGAGGATGGCAGGCCTCCTCGGTCAGGTCGGGAGAGACTCTCTTTAGCTAATCTCTCTGCTGCTTCTCTCTCTGCACCCATCAGCTACTGCCTTGGCTCACAAAGGGCCTTTTCCTGCCCCCCAGCCTGGCACGGTTGTCATCCTTGTCTCCGAAGAGTCAGACAAGGCAGGTAAGAGGGAGGACGTCGAACAGCACAGGCAGGCAGAGAACGAATTTGCACAGTGACTCGGAAGTGAGGATGGGACATCTGGGGGGTCAGGAAGCCATCACCCCAAGTGTTGTGGAGCAGTCCCCACTGCCCGCCTTCCTTCCCACAGCCCTGGTCCAGCGCGCCGTGATATTTACTGTGTGTGTCCCTTGTATTTGACCACAAAGTGTCGTGTCTGTAAACTCCTTGGCGTCCCCAGCAGCATCTGTAAGACCAGTGGGTGTTGACACCGCAGCTGTGTGCACGGCGCGCACACACGCACAGCTGCACCCGAGGGAGAAGGCTCTCCTTGGTGAGTTTACCCGAAAAGGCGTCCGAGCAACTCGGAACAGGGACTCGAGGTCAGATCAGATGCCCCCTTCCCTTTCGAAGCGGCCACTCTCGAACTGTCGAGACGTCCCCTGATGAGGGACAGAACCTGCCGCACTTGCTTCTCGGCTCCCTGTCATCCGTCCCAAACCCCGTCCGACGTCACCGGACCACACCCTCACCCTGGAATCATAAGTTCAGAGGAAGACCGACTGTGCTGTGGTTGTTGACTCCTTAACAAAGGGCTATGATGGCATTTTCACCGAATGCGTGCTCTTTAAGGGGAATAGCAGAATAATTTGATAAGTGCTATTTTTTTATTGATGAGTGCCTGTTTGAGGTCCACACCGGCCACCGAGGTGAAAGGCGGAGATGGGGGGGCCCCCTCGGGGGCTCGGCCCCGCACGAGCGGACGCCTCGGTCCCGCCGGTGGGGCTAGCCCACTAGGTAAGGATGCTGTGTTTACATGATGACGTGGAACCCAGGTCATTGTACATAACCTTACCGAAAACTGCCTCTGCTCTGCTATGCCCCCGTTTTCTTGAATGCATGCATTTAAAAAACTAGATATTGTGATACTGTGCAACCGTGACACTGCATCTAATGACACGTGTGTTTTTGTATGTAGTGAATCGTATCAATAAAGATTTCAAAAGCAGCAACTGTGTGTTGATCTGAGGGCGGAGGTCGCACCCCTGGGGCACAGCCAAGAGGGTCCCTGCCCTCCCCCCGTTCGGGGAGCATGAGCAGCACACGCGCGCGGCAGCCGGGGAGTCTAGTCACGACGCGAAGTGCAGACCGCTTATCTCGGGGAGCACATCCATTCAAGCGTGTCTTTGGAAACATCCTCTGATAATTCTTTCTCCTTTCACTTGAAGTGCTGCCCCCACAGCTTTCTCAAACGCGGGCCGCTCACTATTGAATTACCTTCCCCTCTCCCCGTTGCCTGGAAGCGGCGACACCAGCCAATGCCGCCGTTTGCGGGTGCGGGACGGGGGAGAGCAGCCCCCCCGCCCCACCCCGCCAGCTTCGCGCGGGGCCCCCACGGCAGAGAACAAAAACACTCGGAGACGACAGCAGAGTCGGTGGGGGCGGGGGTGGGGACTTTGAAGCGTCTCTGTCAGCTCCGAGTCCGCGTGACACTTTTTTTTTTATGCTACTCATTCACGTCTGTGTTTGTCTCCCTGGGACAAAAAGAGCTCTCTCCTCCAAACTTCTCAGCAAAGCCGCACTGTGGGAGGCTGTCCCACACGTGTCTGGCGGCGTCCGGGACTCCTCGGCGCCCTCCCCGCACGTCCTCCCCCCGCCGCCACCCGGATTCTGGACACCTTCTTGGAGAAAGATGTTATTCGAATATTAATTTCAAGCTCCCACTGAGGTTATTATTAATACTTTCCCAAGACAAATACGTTTTGTTGTTGTTATTGTATTTAAGGAATATCATCAGCACTTCCCAGATGCCCCTTACACACACACACACACACACACACACACACACACACACGTCCCACACACAAGCCCTGCCCAGCCCTGCGTGTGAGCGGGAGGGGGCGGCGGTGGCTCAGACTCCCTGGCCCCCATTCCCACCCCGGGCGTTGGCTAGGGGCAGGAGGAAGAGGCCGGTTTTGATGGCCCTGGGTGTCCAGGGAAAGATTCAAGTACCTCTGGGTCAGGGGCACTCTTGGCTGCTAGGACACAGGCACCCATTCACGGGCTCGTCCTCAGGAGGGACCTGCCGTCGACACCGGCCTCTCGTCCCGTGCGGGGGCACCGCCGGCAGAAGCCCCTGTGCCTAGGGAAGCGGCAGCAAGGCCTCCGGGCAGGGTCGCTAACCCTCACACCCCACCCTCCTGTTCTCTCCGGGGGAGTGGCGGTAGAAGCCCGGAGGGAAAGATAGGTACCTGAGACTAACACTCTGGCGCGAACACAGAAACCAGCTCACCTTGGCCAGAGTGCCCCCTGCTGCCTTCCTGTCTGCCCCGGGGGCCGGCGACCATCCCCTGGCCCTGTGACCCAGCTTCGCTCGGCAGCGAGCCTGCCGCTGGCTGGCCCTGGACAGCCCGCCATTCTCCCCTCATCCGGAGAGCCAGTGGCCCGCAGACCACGCTCTGCTCCCCGAGCTGCCCCGGGTCGCTGCAGACCGGACAGGGGCGGGGCTTCCGGAGCCTGCCCTGCACCAGCACACGGGCCCCTCACCTGAGCACACCAGGTGATCCCAGTGGAGCGGTGGTCTCCGCGTGCTGGTTTTCCTAGCCTTGCTGGTTGCCCCCAGGCCCTTAAAGACACCAGCACCGGAGCCAGCGGCTGCTCAGAGGTCTGCCGAGGGCCCCCAGCTCCCTGGGTAGTGGCCCGGGTGGCCAGCACCCCCTTCCTGTGGGTCTCAGTGCCCCTAGAGCGCACCAATCCTCAAGGGTCTCAAGACAGCTCATCGGGCTCCTCCTCCGAGCTTGGAGAGCTCAGTCACCTCAGGGGGACCTGCCCCCCGACTTCCCACCTCTGGTTCCACGACCAGCTCAAGCCCCTGACTAAGGAGTCCTCCTACTAAGTTCTCCCTGTCACCGGGCTGGTGACCCTTCTTCCCCACCAGCCTCTGAGCCACACAGGGGACAGTCCACGCACTTGTGGGCGTGCCCGCCACGGCCATGCAAGGACGGAGTCCTCCGTGTGTGCCCTGAGGCGGGCTGCCGCAGCGTCTGTCCCAATGACACCGGAGTGTCCACCCTCTGCTGCCCTGCGTCCAGAGCACGTGCCCAGGTGGGCGCACGGCGAGCAGCGGCCCTCACGGCACCACGGCCTCTGTCTCCCAGCCTCCACCTTCCGGGTCAGCTCACGGGAAACTGAGCACGGGGGTGTCGTGGACCCAGCATGCCCCCCACAGCTCATCTGTTAAAATGCTAACCCCAGTATCTCACGGGGGGGACTGTATTTGGGCACGGGCCTTCACAGAGGTGAGGAAGGTACAATGAGATTATATGTTGGGGGGTGGGGGTTCCAGATCCGATGAGACCGGTGTCCTTACAAGATGAGGAGGTGAGGACACAGATGCACACCCCCTGGTGAGGGCCAGCCATCCACACCCCTGAGAGAGGGGCCTCTGGAGGAAGCAGCCCCGCCTGCCCCTGAGTCTCAGCCTCCAGCCCCCAGCCTCCAGGACTGGAGAGCAGAGACTCCTGTTCAAACGGCCTTGTCGGTGGCGGCTGGTCACAGCAGCGAATAGAGTCACACGCTCACACAGGGGTGGGGGGTCTGCCTTGCTGGCGAGGACCGCAGGTTGGAGCCCCGAAGGTGGGGGCGGCCAGTCAGAGCTGGGCCGTCGGCCGCAGGAGAGAGGTCTGGCTGTCAAAGTGAGGCCCGCCCGAGCCTCCCACCTGCCGTCCCCTCCCCGGGGCCTCTCCGTCCTGACCAGGCGCCCTAAGTGGGGCCGGCGGTCCTGGCCTGAGACTGGAGAAGGGGCCCGCGAGCACAGGGCAGAGGGGTGAGAAGGAGGGCCCCTCCCCGGCTCTCCTCGCCCCTGCTGTCCCTCAAGGTGAGGGGTTCCCCCTGAACCCCAGGGAAGGGCAGCAGCCGGGCCACACCGACCACACCTGAAGAACACACGCCCTCGTGGTCCCCAGCAAAGGGGGCTGCTCTCCGATGTCAACAGATGTCATCTTTCAGCATCTTTTCGACAATGGACAGTTTGTCTTAGGAGCTTAACCTTCTTTCTGCGTTTTGGGACAGTCTCACGTCCTGAGGAGGTCCGAGGTGGGGACACTGCTGTCCATCAGCCCGGAGCCGCGTGTCTGGGGTCTGAGGACAGACACCAGCGCCCAGCGCCCCCGCCTTTCCAGCCGAGGTCTGAGTCAGGCCCACAGGCGAAGTGACAGAGGGCTCTCAGTGTCACTGAAAATGGGCTGGAAAACAGGAGCGTGGACAGGGCTCTGCACGGGGGCGGACATCCGTGTGATTGAGGAGAACGCACAAGATTGCAGCGTTTTTAATGACTTCACTTTTCTTTTTTCTTTCTTAAGTTTTTATTGCATGTGTTGGGGTGATACTGGTTAACACAGACATGTAGGTTTCGGGGGTACAATTCTGTGATATGTCGTCTGTGTATTGGATTGTGTGCTCATCCCCCAAGTCACCGTCTTTCCATCACCACGTGTCCCTCTGCACCCTCTTCTGCCTCCCCCCGCTGCCCTGCCCTCTGCTGACCACCATGCTGTGGTCTGTAAGGCAGAAAAGCCTCGCAACCCCCTGAGGGTGCCTGCTTCTCGGTGGGTGTGAGCCCCCAGCGGGACCGAGGCTCTGCGCCCCCCCGTCCATGGGGCTGCTCCTTTCCTCCCGCCACACCCTCTCGCCCCCGGGGGTCTTGGAGTCTGTTAGGACGCCTGGTGGCTCTCGTCCCCCCTGTTCCCACTGTCCTGCGGTGCCACATTTCTGCAAGACCGTTCCAGCCCGTCTTCCGACCCACTGCCTGCACCACCAGCTTGTCCAGCTGCAGACAATACCTGGCAGCATCTTCATTAGCATTGTGCCTCGGTGGCGCTGAGTCATCCAGCCGAGAACAAAGGATGTGTTTTGTGAGACGTGAACGCATCCACCCCCGATCCCTCCCCAACTTAGCTCGGTGCTGCGTCACCTCTGCAGAATGAGTCAGGCGGCCTTTCAAACCTCCCGGCAGGTGATTCAGCCACTGACTCAGGTGTCTCCGGCCTGGGGCCGGTGGGCCGTGTAAATCCCCAGCCCGCGCAGCTCCGCTGGACCGGACACTTTAATTTAACGGGACTTTGCGCCGCCCCCGCTGCGGCTCCTTCCGGAAAGAAGCGGAGGAATGAGCACAGAATCTCAGACTGAACGGACCACCGGTGGTCCCCAGTCCTGGGTGGCTCTCCCAACAGGAACGAGACGTCGGGAAGGTTGCTCTTCAGAGTTTCCATCCGGCACTTTGCTGATTGATTTAATGCCACTGCAATTTTCCCTGATGTGCTAAAGAGCGTTGCGTAAATGCCAGCCTGCGCCCCGGGTGACCACAGCGCAGGGCCTCCGCCCGCCTCTCAGCCACCCACGTCCGAGACTGCTTTTTTCGTGCAAAAATGTAGAGACGTAGGGTCTATCGGGTGAATTAAGTATGGTTTTCTGTCTGGAAATGCATCCCTGTTCCTCCTTCTACTTGAGGGCCGAGGTATCAGTCACCATAAAAAGAATGCCCGGGCCCTGGCCGGGTAGCCCAGGTGGTTCAGTCCCTGGTCAGGACACATTTGGTCGACCGATGAATGCATGACTGGACGGACACCAAAGCCGTGGTTCTCTCCCTCCCTCCCTCACGCTTTCTCTAAAATCAATAAATTAAAACAAAAAATTTTAAAAGATTTTAGTTCTTTATTTTGAGACAGAATGGAAGGGAGGGAGAAAGAGGGAAACATCCATGTGTGGTTGCCTCTTGCACGCCCCCTTCTGGGGACGCGGCCTGAGACCCAGGCATGTGCCCTGACTGAGAATCGAACCGGCGACCCTTTGGTTCACAGGCCGGTGCTCAATCCATTGAGCCACACTAGCCAGGGCAAAAAACAATTTTTTTAAAAAGAATGTTCCGGTGGTAGCCCTGGCCGGTGTGGCTCAGTTGGTTGGAGCATCGTCCCATACACCAAAATGTTGCAGGTTCGGTCCCTGGTCTGGGTGCGTCCAGGAGGCAACCAGTCCACATTTCTCTCTCACATTGACGTTCCTCTCTCTCTTCCTCTCTCTCTCTCAAAACAATGAATGTCCTAGGGTAAGGATTAAAAAAAAAAAAAAAAAGGAATGCTCAGGTGGTAAAGGCACCCACTTCATAACTTTCATCCGGTTTATTCTGGCTAACCGCGAGCATGAAAATAAACCTTGTTTCTTTTAGTTCCAGGAGAATGGTTTTCTAGAAACTACACGCAGTTACAATGAAAGAGGATTTTGTCACCCGCTAGCCGGAGAGACAGGATGTCACAGGCTCACAGTTACTAAATGGCATGTGTGGCCCTTTAGCCGAATTTGGGGGGTTTCAGACCGCTGTAAAATGAGAATATATCGATGAAAACGATGGGTTTCGCTCTGTCGTGCAGGCGAAGCGACGCCTTCGATGGTCCGTTGAAGGTTGTCCTGCAGGCAACAGATGCCCCTACTGTCCTTTGTTTTGCCGAAACAGTCCCTGGTCGGGGGCCACGCAAAGGGAAACCGGAGCCTGGAAACATCTCCATTCACTGGACCTGGCTCGCAGCGGCCCCCCCACGCGGCTGTCTGCACTCTGATCAGCGGAGCCCGCGTGCTAAAGCCCCGCACAGGCTCTCCGTCTCCGCGCCCCCGGGCTGACGGCCACGTGCTTCCGCCAGGCTGTGAGCAGCAGACGCCGGTCGTCAGGGGTGGGCAGCGCCCCCCTCGCCGCGGAGCCCCTGGCTCGGCTCCTGCCTGGGCGACTCCGATCCGTCCCCTGCTCCGCGCAGTGTGGCTGAGGAGCTTTGGAAAATCGAGTAGCTGGTCTCTCTGTGTGTAAGAGAACGTGGCTTTCGAATATGAATGCCCTGGGGAGAGGGAAACTGCCCGAACGGGGGTTTCCTCCCTGGGGTAAGCCGGCTACTTTAAACATAATAACCCAACTTCGTTCGCCATCCTCGTGACGCCTCTGCGTGTTCGTGGAACTATTAAGTTTGATATATATATGTACGTACATACATATCAATATTTGCCTCCTTGGTCCTTGGAAGACTGTGAGGCAGCTTCTAAGGAAACCAGACGATAAAATAAGCATCGTGATACGTCCTGGACGCACGTCAGAAGGCGTCCCAGAAAGTCTGGGAGGAATAATCGTCTCTCAGAAGGCACGAAGGGGCCGACCCTCGGTTCTTCCCCTCAGAGCCCGGCAAGGCTGATGACGCCCCTGAGCCTCGAAGCGCAGGGAGAAGAGAGGGGACCGGGAGCAGGTTCCAGAGGCAGCGAGAGCCCAGACCCGGGCCTGGGGGCGCCCCGTGGTTACCGCTCATGAATGAAACACCAGTGTGGGCGTCCAGCTGAGCCCACACCTGTGGGGACAGCCGCAAGAGACTCACCTGGGTCTTGACCTCAAACTACGAGTGCCTAACCCAAGGGAAGCGGTCTCAGCCCCGGCGGGGGTACGAGGGGCTCACCTCCTACTTCTGCGGAGCCAAAGCTCCCCAGTTCTCTGGGCACGTCCCTGCGGGTCCTGCTTGTGCCCAGCACGCTGGACCTTAGATCATTGTTTCCAGTAGCGCCTGCTCACTGAGCCCCTAATTACAGCGTGCGACCGGCTCTCAGATCTGCCATCGAAACAAAGAGCTCCCCGGGGACCCCGCGCTCACAGATCTGGGGGAGTAATGAGACTTCTGAGCCCACGGGGTCTTTGTCTCACCGACGACGGGATTCTTGTTTCCGACCCGCCGCAGGTGCGCACGGGTCTTTCCAACAAGAGAAGCCGTCTTTTTAAAAGTAACATAAAACTTAGTCTCTGATGTCTCAACGACAAATTGAAAGCCACCTTCAGCAGCGGTCCTTGGGGCCGGTTCCTAGGAAAGGCAAAACTCGGATGTCCCCCGAGAACATCTTTTCCTCCACGTCTCTCTCTTCCAGGCTGTCCTCAGTGAATTCTGTCTCCAGGCTGTGTTCTTGGATGGGGGCTGGACTGAGCGTGTGTGCCGCACGCACATGCTCAGTTCACACGTCGGCCCCCCGAGGCTCCCCACGGCGAGGGCTGGGGAAGAGGCACAGGGGACTGGCTGTCTGGGACGCCCCTGAAATATGAAAACCAGCCAGAGTCTGTCTCTGTCCGGGAGGTACCCAGCTAGTGGACGGGGCTATGAGCTCGTTCTTAAGAGAAGCAGAGCCTCTGAACGCAGTCTGGTGAACCCACAGCCCGAGGTCAGCTGTGTCTGCAGAGCAGAGTCAGGGAGGTTGGTGTCCCTGGGGACAGCAGGCGGACACAGAATAGGAAGGACACCAGAGCTGGGGGTGACCTTGTCCTGCACGCTGCTGAATGCTCTGATGCTCTCTCTCTCTCTCTCTCTCTTTTAAAGATTTTCTTTTTAAGAGAGAGGGGAAGGGAGGAAGACAGAGAGGGAGAGAAACATCAATCAGTTGTACCTCATACGCCCCCTACTGGGGACCTGGCCCATGACCCAAGCCAAGTGCCCTGCCCGGGAATTGAACCGGCGACCTTCCAGATCACGGCTGGCACTGAACCCGCTGAGCCACACCAGCCAGGGCACCAGGACTCTTTTGGTGGAAGACCTCGAGAAAACAATCTGACAGCCATCCACGTCAGGAAAACTTCTTACAGCACCGACGTCCAGGGCCTGTGGGCTGCACCCCACAGCTTGAACTCCCCGATCTAAGAATCCCACCTCGAAGGTGGCCGAGGTCCTCACGGTGGGGGAGGGGGCAGCCTGTGACTGATTTCCCAGTCCCCTCTAGGAGCAGGGCACCCAGCCCCCAGGGAGCCATCCTGCAGCCACAGCTGCGGCCTCTGCCTCGGCGTCTCAGCCGTGAAGGGCCAGCAGGAGCTTCGGGTGCAGCCACCGTGCTGGCCAAGGGCTCGGCAGGAGGGCACACCCGTGGACGCAGGCATTGTCCCTCCGGAACAGGGACAGGCAGAGAGCAGGCCGCCCTGGAGTGCTCATCACAGCCTTTTCTTCAATCACTGGAAACCAGGAGCCACGGTAATGTCGCTCGGTAGGGAGTTTGGTAAGACGTGACAGAACGGTGTGCACATCGCGTGTGTGTGTGTGTGTGTGTGTGTGTGTGTGTGTAAATGATAGGAAACGAGACTACAGTCTGTGTCTCCTGGAAGGAGTTTACCAAACAAGACCGCTTCTGGCGGGCGGGGGGGGGGGGGGAGTTGTTGGGTCTTTTTATTTTGAGATTTATTTATTTTTATAGAGAAGAGGAAGGGAGGGAGAGAAACACCCATGTGAGGTTGCCTCTCACGCGCCCCCTACTGGGATCAAACCTGCAACCCAGGCCCGTGCCCTGACCGGGGATGGAACCTGCGACCCTTGGCTTTGTGGGACAGCGCCCAGCCCACTGAGCCACACAGGTCGGGGCCCGTTTTTGTATCTGAGTACTTATCAGTATACAGGGGTGTGGGTCTCCTAGAAGGTTCTAAAGCAAGACGTGAATACGGCTCATCTTCACGCATGAGAATCACAGGTGACGTCTCCTTCTAACTTCTTAGCATTTTCCGACATTGCGGCAACGACCACAATTCACGGTCGGAAACGCAGACAGCGCCGGCCTGTAGGGGGCGGAAAACGCCCCTACGGATCCGGCGTGGACTCCTTCGGCAACAGCGCCGGGCCCCATGGTGACGGACCCACCAACCAGCGCCCCTCCTGGGAGTTCGCCTGGAAAAGCCACGCCTCCTCGCTGACGGCTCCCCCCTGGTGATTTATGAGAGCAATAAAGGCCTGTGGTAGAAAATTCCAGCAAAGTGTATGTCATTATCCTTCCCGGGTGATCCACACAGGGCATGTGGCTGCCCATCTGTCCACTCCGGGGGCAGGGACTAAGGGGGCGGGGCGCGGGACGGGGAGGACAGGGGGTTTCTGTCCTGTCCCCTGGTCCCTGAGGCCCCAAGGTGGGGGGATGGTACTATGTGTGATGAATTATTGATGGCAGAAGCTGTGAGACCATGAATATTCAAGGGGATACATCTGTTTTCCCAGATGCTTAGTGGAGGGCAGAAAAAGTACATTTCACCGAACAGAACAACTTGTTAACCCCCGGCCTCCTCTGTCCTGGGCCCAAGCTCTACAAGGAGAAAAAAGACTCTCTGACGTGCCCCACGGGAGTCCCGCTGGGACGCACTGGCAGGTGACCAGTGTCCGGAGAAAGCCCTGACAGACAATCTGGGCATCGTGCCCCCCCCCCCCTTAGTAGAGGGGGCCCATCCGCGGAGGCTGGGACACTGGACGCAGGGAACGAAGACACCAGTTGAAGTGGGAGAAGGGGGAGAGGAGAAGGAAGAGCCCCCCCCAGGGGTCTGCAGGCAGAGGGTCGCACCTGGGGCCCCACCCAGCCTCGGACAAGGCCACTTGGTCCCAGGTTCCCACCCCAGGACCAGTACGAAAGTCGCCCCGAGGCCACGCCCCCCTCCCTGTCCGCAGGGCACGCCTGGGCTTCTGCCCGCCCCTGCGGGAGGGAGGAGGATCGGGGGAGACCGTTGGAGGAAAGGGGGCTCAGCGTGGACGCGGCTTCAGGGACGTCCTCAGGCGGACACCGTTCGTCAATACTCGACCTTCACCGTGACCTTTACGGATGGAATCTGCCCTCAGCCAGCCTTGGTCAGGGGGTGTCCCCTACGCCCAACCCCAAGGAGTGGTGACAGACGTCAGGAGGACACGGGGTCCTGGCACCCAGGAGGTTAGGGGAGGCTGAGCGACGGCCTCTCTGAGTGTCCGAGAAGTCGGCGGGAACGTACAAGGCTGAGGCTCTCTGAGGGCAAATGCAGGCCCCCAAGGGCGCGTCCGGACAGCTGGAGACACCCAGCTGTTGGAAGTGGGGGCTGGTGGCGGCGGGGGAGCGCTCTGCAGACAGCTAGAGCGCTGAGTCCCGAGGGAGCCCCCTATGGGAAACACGGGGCCCAGCAGGCCACAGCGCGGGGGCTCGGACTCCGCCCTGAGTGCATGTACACCTGACCTCCCCCACCCCGGCTCCCCCAGAGTCCCCGTGGGGGCACGCACGGCCCCATGCATGCCTCTCCAGTGATGAGAACTGGCTGGGTCAGATGGGAGGCCTCAGAAAGGGTCTGTGTCCCCCAGGACAGCTGCGGGGGGGGGGGGGTCACCTGCTCAGGGAGGACCAGGGCACCCCAAAAAAGGCTCCTCTCAGGGGATGTTCCCCCAGCTTCCAACGCCAGCAAGCCCGGCTCCTAGCAGGGTCTCAGTGGACGGTGAGATTTCTGGAAGAAGCGGCCTCACTCCCCCCCGACACACACACACACACACACACACACACACACACGTCTGGCTGACATCCGGCCATAGCTTGCCTGTGGATATTTCCACAAGGAAACAAGCCTTGAAGGGTTTGGAAGAAGCAGAGCTACAAATTCCAGTTAAACCTAACGCCTGAGCAGATATTTCTGGTTGTGAAACACGAGAGCTTATAAATCAATACCTCAGGCCCTCGAAAACATAATTTAAAAACTCAGCCTGGAGCCTGTGATTGCGGCCGAGGAAGGAGGGAGCTCTGGGCGTCGGAGAGATTGGGCAGAGACGGGGGACAGATTGGTGCCCGGCCCCCAGGGACCACACAGTAGGCCCTTTCCAGGTGCACAACTTGCAAATATTTTCTCCCATTCTCCCAACTTGCAAAAAAACAAACATTTTTTTTGCAATAAATAAAAGAGGGAACTTGCCTATTCACTTTCTTTTTTTCAGATTTTATTTATTTACTTTAGAGAGAGAGGAGGAGAAAAAGAGAGAGAGAAACATCAGTGTGTGGTTGCCTCTTGCACATCCCCCACTGGGAACCTGGCCCGCAACCCAGGCGTGTGCCCTGAGTGGGAATCGAACCAGTGACCTCTGATTCATAGGCCGGCCCTCAGTCCACTGAACCACACCAGCCAGGGCTCTTTTTCGCCTTCTTGATTATGTCCTTTCAGGCACAAGAACATTTGATTTTGGTGAGGTCCAATGTATCTATTTTTCCTTTCATCATCTGTGCTTTTGGTGCTGTGTTTAAGAACCCACTACCCAGTCCACGGTCGTAAAGATTGGCTCCTGTGTGCTCTGCTAAGGGTCCCCCGTTCCAGGTCCTCTATTTCATCACTGGTCCATTTTTGCTTCATTCTTGTACAGGCTGTCAGGTGGGGGCCCAGCTGGTTTTTGCGTGGGGTTGTCCTCTTGTCCCAGCATTTGGGACACTGGCTTTTCAACACATGTTTTTTTCTATTGATTTTAGAGAGAGATAGAGGAAGGGGGAGAGAGAGGAGGGGGGACAGAGAAGCATCAATTTCTCGTCTCCGTATCCATATGTTCACTGGCTGATTCTTGCGTGTGCCCTGACTGGGGATCGAACTCATAACCTTGGTGCATCAGGATGCTCTAACCACCTGAGTATGGAGAGTGACTTTGGAGAGCCCCTCCCGGCGATTCTACCACTCGGCCAGACGAACACATTACTGTCTCACCGCCCCTCCCGCACCCCCCACCCGCAGCCATGCCTGCAGCCCGTCCCCACCCCTGGGGCTCAGCCGGGAATCGGAGCTGCAGCCTTCCCATCTGCACCCTGCACGTTGCGGGGTCTCTCCCCGCACCGTGGAAGAATTTCTCCAATCTGGGGGGCGGGGACGATCCGGACTCAGCTTCCAGCCAAGACGACCTGTGCACCCCCACGCCTGCGGGATTCGGGCTTTTGGAAGAAAGGTGGGAAGATTCCGGGACTCTGTGTTCATCCTGAGCACGCTTTTCCCTGAGGCAGCCAGTGTGGATTTGGCTCAGGCTCCTGCTGGCTCTGAGGCCGTCACTTGCTGGGCCCCTTCTAATCCTGGTGGCTTCTGACCTGGGCCACCGTCTGGCATCAGTTGCCACGGTCTCTGGTCGCAGTCTGTGACTTCCACCATCCAGACAGGCTCCCTCCACTCATCTGCAGATGGGTCCCCAGGGCTGCCCGAGCTCCAAGCCCCTGGTCGGAATGAGCAAGAATTGACTTCTCAGAGGACGGTGTGGGACTGACCTCACGTTCTGTGGTTTTACACACCTGCACTGTTCTCTGGCACACACCCACTCCCGCAGATCTTGTGAGGTTGGCGTGGCAGGTGCAGAAGCAAGCAGGATTCTGACACGCCTGTGGACCTGGCCCCAAGGCCCCGCCCTCCTCCTGTTTTGGGAGGAAGCCGGGAAAGAGCTTTGGGGCCAAAGCTCTCATTAATCTGAGCGTCACTAGGCTCAGCTCAGGTGTGAGGATCCGGCTGGAGATCGGGGTCCCTGTGTGTGCAGCGGAGGCTCCGCCCTGCGAAGGTGGCAGGGCCGGGCGACCGTGTAGGTGGGTGCACCAGCACCCCACTCTTACCTTCGACTGTAACCTCTGCTCCCTTACTTCCACGGGCAGAGAGAGACTCAGGTCTGAGAGCTCCCTTTCTCTGTGGCCTCGAGATGCCGTCACCACTCAGACAACCTTGCATTTCCACTGCAGTCGAAGCTGGTGAGCGGGGCCCACGTCCCACGTTCCAACTCGGCGCCGCGTGGGCCGAGAGACGGCCGACGGCGTGCCTCCGTCCGCCTTCTCCTCGGCCTCCCTTCCCCTAGGAAGCCGGAGGCTATTTTTGCTCTCCCCTGAAGAAGAAAGGGCTCCGTGGCCCTCCGGAAGGTAAATTGACAACACCAGTTAGTCCTCGGCCCCTCGGGACTCCGTGACATTTCTGGGCGCTGATGCTCGGTCCTCGGGGAGCAATTAAGATTCCAGAGGGGCGTCAGCCTGGCGCTGGAGAGGCGGAGAGACGGACGGGCGGTTCTCCCGGGAGGGCCGCGGGCGGCCGTCTCCGTGCTGGCGGCGGGAGTCGGCGCGTTCGACAGCTCTCGCTGGGACAGGACTGGTCCCCCTGGACGTGGATGCTTGTTTTGCTACTTTATTATTTTGATTATTTGTTTATTGTTAATTTTTCTGGCTTAAGCTCCAGGCACCTGATGAAGTTCCAAAGCATTAGGGAGGTGGTGCTGCCGACCGTCCACGTGTCCCGTCTGCTGTGGGGCTCCCGGCTCTGTGTCTGGACTCCCTCCCGCCTCCGTCCTGGGCTGCAGGAGACTCTAGGGAGCCTTGGGCCCCGTGCACTGGCCAGATGCCCCCAAGGAGCTGTGCTGCCCCCCCCAAGGACTGCCCACCTCTGGTCTACCCCGAGCTGGGGACTAGAGTACAGGCGCAGCAGGAGGCAGCCCGGTGGGGTGGGAGTTGGGTGGGTGCGGTGGCCCCCGTTCAGCGGAGGGACCTGCAGAAAAGTTACTACCAGGCTGAGGCTGCCAGGCTGCAGAAAACCCACGGTCCAGGCCATGGTCGGTGCAACCCCCCCCACGCCCCCAGAGTCCTCACACCTGCCTCTGCCTCCATAGGCCACGCCCCTCCACCGGCCTGGACTGGAGCAGTGACCCCCAGCGACTGGAAAGGGGAATGACCTCTCAGGAGCTCACGCTGCAGGGAGCAAAGGGGGCTGAGAGGCAGCGGCTGGTGGTGGCCCCAGAGCTAGCTCAGAGCCGGCACCTGGAGACCAGAGCTGGCCGTGGGGCCCTGTGTGTTTGCCCGCCTGGGAATTTTCCTTATGGTTTGTCCATTTTCATTTATCAGGAATGCTGATCCTTTGTCTGGGATGCTGGCTGCTCTCCGGAGGTTCCCCCCTTTCTCTCTGGACTCTGTGTAAAGAATGAGGGTGTGCCGGCAAGGCCCACGACATGAGATTTATTCATCTTTAATTTTACGGCTTCTGTGTTTTATGTACTAAGGCCCTTCCAGCCCCAGCCTCGAAAACGACTCTCCCACTGATTGGTCTAGTATTTAAGGGTTTCCTTGTGCATTTAGGTTTCTAATCCATTTGGAATTTATCCTGGATGAGAGCATGAGGACCAAAATCCCACTTAATTGCTTTACAGCTGTCTCCCCACATTCTCAATGCGCTTGGAGATGCCTCTGTAAATGCCTCACGATCCTCCCTTCGAAAGGCGGACGCTGACGATTCTCCTCCGACGGCCGGGCAGATGGAGGGGGCTCCCTTCCGATCAACAGAACGTGACGGCGTGACTTCGGAGACCAGGATATAAAAGGAGAGCAGCCTCTGCCCGGCTCTGCCCTGGATCTGGCTCTGGGGACGCTCATGGGCCCCACGGAGACGGCACGTGGGGAGGGAGCGGATCTGTTTGGTATGGTGTAAGATAGAGCCCGGTTTCACTCTTCACACGTGTCTGTCTGGTTTTCCTGATGCCATGTATTGGAGAAGTTATCTTTTCCCCACTGTATATCCCTGGCGCCTTTGTTGGAAAGTAATTCACCATATACGTATAGTTTTATTTCTGGGCTCTCTAGTCTGTTTCATCGGTCTACTTGTCTGTTTTCATGCCAATACCATACTGTTTTGATGACTGTAGCTTTGTCGTATACTTTGAAATCGAGATGTGTGATGCCTGAAGCTTTCTTCTTTCTCATGATGACTTTGGCTACTTGTGGTTCCCTACAAACTTTAGGATTGCTTTTTCTATTTCTACAAAAAAAAATGCCATTGGAATGTCGATAGGGATTGCACAGAATCTGCCCATTGCTTTGGGCAGTATGGACACAGATACTACACGGTATCACTCATATTTGGACATTTTTTTAAAAAACCGAACTCAGAAACACAGAGCAGATGGAGGTCCCCAGAGGCTGGGCGTGGGGAAGTGGGGAGAGGCTGGGGAAAGGGACAACCTTCCTGTCCCAAGATGGACAAGGTCTAAGGGTCGAACGTCTAACATGGTGACCGCGGTTGACAACCCTGGACTGTAAAATTGAACTCTGCTGAGAGAGCAGAACTTACGTGGTCACACGGAAAAAATACTGAGGTGAGTATGTGAGAGGTGAGGAATGCGTTCTCCAACCCGATGGTGGGAACTCTTCAAACTCTGTAGGTGTAGCAAATCACCTCCTTGTACACTTTAAATAGGTTATACATTTGTTTGTCAATTATGTCTCCATAAAGCTGAGAAAAAGATAATACGAAAGATAGGTTCTTGGGTGGGAAACACTTCCTACTTCAAGATTGAATTTTTAAAAAATTCTCACTGGAGGGTTTGTTGATTGATTTTTAGAGAGAGGGGAAGGGAGAGACAGAGAGAGAGAGAGAAATATTGATCAGCTGCCTCCCGCACACGCCCCAGCTAGGGATTGAACCCGCCACCCAGGTATGTGCCCTGACCGGGAATCGAACCGCGACATTTCAGTGTACGGGATGGCGCTCTAACCAACTGAGCCACACCGGCCAGGGCAAGAGGGAGCTCTCACCGTAGCGATCCACATGCTCCTAAAACCTGACGCTGGTGCGGAGTGACGGGCGGTGCCCCCGAAACCGATCCACGCATTCCAGTGCCTAGTGGTCGGGGGTTGTTGCTGTTTTTTTAAAGTATATTTTATTGATTATGCTATTACAGTTTTCCCAATTCTCCCCCCTTTATCCCCCCTCCACCCTGCACCCCCAACCCTCCAGCATTCCCCCCCTTAGTTCATGTCCATGGGCTATACATATAAGTTCTTTGACTTCTCTGTTCCCTATACCATTTTTGATCTCTCCCCATCTATTTTATGCCTACTAATTACGCTTCCTCTTCCCTGTACCTTTTCCCCCTATTCCTCCCTCCCTCCTCCCCACTGAAATCCCTCCATGTGATGTCCATTTCTCTGATTCTGTTCCTGTTTTGGTTGTTTGCTTAGTTTTTGTTGTTTTTCTTTTATTTTAGGTTCATTTGTTGATAATTGTGAGTTTGTTGTCATTTTACTGTTCGTATTTTTGATCTTCCCTTTCTTAGATAAGTTCCTTTAACATTTCTTATAATAATGGCTTGGTGATGATGAACTCCTTTAACTTGACCTTATCTGGGAAGCACTTTATCTGCCCTCCCACTCTAAATGAAAGCTTTGCTGGATAGAGCAATCTGGGATGTAGGTCCTTGCCTTTCATGACTTTGAATACTTCTTTCCAGCCCCTTCTTGCCTGCAAGGTTTCTTTTGAGAAATCAGCTGACAGTCTAATGGGCATTCCTTTGTAGGTAACTGTCTCCTTTTCTCTTGCTGCTTTTAAGATTCTCTCTTTAGCTTTAATCTTGGGTAACTTAATGATGATGTACCTTGGTGTGTTCCTCTTCGGGTCCAACCTCTTTGGTACTCTCTGGGCTTCCTGGACTTTCTGAAAGTCTATTTCCTTCACCAGATTGGGGAATTTTTCCTTCATTATCTGTTCAAATAAATTTTCAGTTTCTTGCTGTTGTTCTCCTTCTGGCTCCCCTGTGATTTGGATATTGGAACATTTCAGGTTGTCCCAGAGGTTTGGAAGACTCTTCACTTTTTTGAATTCTCGTTTCTTCATTCTATTCTGGTTGGATGTTTATTTCTTCCTTTTGTTCCAAATCGTTGCTTTGAGTCCTGGTTTCCTTCCTGTCACTGTTGGTCCCCTGAATATTTTGCTTTATTTCACTTTGGGTATCTTTCAGTTTTTGACCAACCTCAATCAGTTGTGTGAGCATTTTGATGACCAGGGCTTTGAATTCTCCAACAGACAGGTTGGCTATATCCTCAGTGCTTCGCTCTCTTTTTGAGGTTTTGCTCTGTTCTTTCGTTTGGGCCCTATTTCTTTGTTTGGGACCCCTTTTATGACGTTGTATGGGGGCCGTCCTTGCTGCGCAGTGGCGCTGCCTGTGGGGGAGGGGCCAGAGAGGGAAGAGGGCGGCTGCCTGCTGGTCTGTACCGCACTTTCCAACGAACTCCCGTGTGAGACTGGGAGTTTCTCCCACCACAGCAAACCCCGCTGTAGGCCCCAGTCAGCTCTGAGCCTCAGTTTCCCCTTAAGTCAGCCCCGCCCGCCTGGTCTGCCACCTCACCGCGGTTTCTCTCCGTCCACCGCCTTACCAGTCTGGTTGTTCTGGCTGACTGCTTCTTTCAATTCTGTGATTGTTGGAGTTCCAGAAAGTTTGCTTTTCTGGTGCTTCTGGTTGTTTTATTGATTTTAGATTCGTTGTTATCCTCCTTTTGGTTGTGCGAGGAAGCAAAGGGTTTCTACCTACGCCTCCATCTCGGCCAGACCTCTGGTCTGGAGTTTTTTGAATGCCTCTTTTCCGGGGGAATAAGTAGATTACTATTCTGTAAGATGCTGAAATAAATGGACATTTGCATTTCTTTTCATTTATTCATTGGTTGAGTCTTGTCGGTGCCCTGACCGGGGATCGAACCCACAACCTTAGGGTATCAGGATGACCCTCTAACCAACTGAGCGCCCCCGCCAGGGCAGACACCTGCATTTCTGTAGGAACGCAGTGGAGGTGAGCAGCTCTGTGACACACCAGGGCTGCCCGGTCAATGTTGAATGAGCTGAGTCTGCACGGGCTTCTCTCCTGTGGCCAGAACACATCCCCGGCTCCCAGAGAGAGCCGGGAAGGTAGGGGGAGGCGACCCGGACCCCAGTTCCATGTGTCTTTTCCGCCCACCCTGCCCACCACACCCACGTGTCTCATTTTTACCACCTGCGGTGACACCTGGACCGGAACCCCCGACCTGAAACACCCTCGCCGAGCAGCCGCGAGTCCAGCACTTCGCCAAGTGGTGAGGGAGGTTCTGCAGCCGCGGAAGCGGGCAGTCTCCGTGGAGGCTCATACCTCCTTTCAGCCGGAGGCGGTGACGTCGCCGTGTGAGCTTTCTTATCAGCACCGGGCCCAGCGATGTCTCTCGAATGTCTCACACGTTCCAGCTCAGTGGAGCGGCGTCCAGCTTCAGAGCAGAAACATCGGGAAGAGTGTAGACATTTTCCAGGAGGACAAGACCCTCAGCATCCTTACTCTACTGACTTCTTACAACTTCACACACGCTCACACACACACACACACACACACACGCCCTTGCTCAAAACAGACTCAGTAGACTTAAGATTTATCTACTCTGGCCCTGGCTGGTGTGGCTCAGTGGATTGAACGCTAGCCTGAGAATCAAAGGGTCCTGGTTTGATTCCCAGTCAGGGCATATGAAACCCAGTTGGGTTTCAGGCCAGGTCCCCAGTAGGGGGCACTCAAGAGGCAACCACACATTGATGTTTCTCTCCTTCTCTTTCTCCCTCCTTTCCCCTCTTTCTAAAAATAAATAAATAAAATATTTTTAAAAAGGATTTATCTGCTTTGTGTACGGGGCTCATGGTGTACATGAAGGACTCAAAAATAGGCAGGGAACGCCCGCACCCAAGCCCCCTATCACCGAGGGGTCACTGCCTGCAGTACCAAAACACACACCATGAAGTGGCTGGTTATCCTCTGATGAACTCCGAGCGCTCTGTCTAAGGGCCCCCGTCGGACCCTGTTCTTCCCGATGACCCAAACGCCTTGGGCTTTAAAGCGTTAAATGATTCAAGGACTTACTGGCTTATTTTCCCAAGGCCAAGATGATGAGTTCGCAAATATAATCATCACCTTTAGCCGCATGAATTTAAGAGACAGTAATAGAGCAAAACGTCCCATTAGGTTTTATATAGATTTATAGCGGTTTTTACAACAGACTCGAATCCCTGAGTAGTCTCCTCCGGTGACGGTGGACTTAATAGTCCATATTTGTTTCCCTTCTGTGATTGCCTCCGCAGAAGATGACAGGTATTGGCCGAATTCCTGCCGACGCCCGGTAGGAAGATTTGTCTGCGAACAGCGGTCTCTGTGGTTTTCCACCGAGCCGTCCCACCGGCCTGTCTCCGAGGCGGCCCCTTCGCAGAAGCCACGAGAGGCCTTGTACTCCCTGAAACAACACAGCTGCCGGTTACTGCAGGTTTTATAAAAATCTCCCAACCGGCCCTTCGGCTCTGAGACCGCCCGATGCGGGGACTCTGCACGCTCTCCTCTCTCGGAGGATGCCCTGTTCAAGTTACAGATGCTTCACGGAACAGTTTTCCAATGAAAAAAACGCACGAGGAATCGCCACTTCAGGCGAGGCAAGCAGAAGCGTGACACCTGGGAGGCGTCATGGCCCTACGGCGGGTCCCCCAGCAGGCTCTTCGTATGGGACACAGGACACCGGTCCTGAGAGCAGATTCAGGGGCTTGTGACGAGCTGGTTCCCGCCAGAGAACCTGTAGCATCCAGCAGGGCGTCAGTGGCTGGTACCCATCTCCCTCGGGGGCTTTCGACCCTGTTGGTCACCTGCGGAAGGGGTACCGGTCCTGTCCCAGGGGGCTCCCCCTTCTGGACTCTAAGGGAGAAGGGTCAGGGCTGTCCCTTCCAGTGGTCACCGTCCCCATCTGTGCAGCAAACCCACCCGAGGGCGAGGGGAACGCAGGGGGGAGCAGGGCCAGGGACAGACAAGAGCCGGTGACAACGTGCCTGAGACACCCACGCCTACCTGAAGCCAGCCCCGCCCCCCGGCCCCCCAGGCATGAGCCTTACATTCTGTTCTGCTAGAGTTCCTTTCACTGTGGGTTCTGTCATTTGCCACCTGAGTAGTTTCAACTTACATACCGGGGGAAACGCTTCGGGGGGGTCACACGACCCAGAGTCTTCCTGGGGGTCAGCGCGTCCCTGCAGGGCGAGGTGGCGCCATCCAGCCAGTGACAGCTGTTTGGGGCCTCCCCTTAGTCCTCACAGATGTCCTCACTTCTACATCCCAGTCTGCCTGCTCCAGGCTGGAGGGACACCCCTCGGCATCCTGGCTCCCTGACGCATGGTGGCCCCCACGTCCAGGGCTCAGGCACCCGGGTCAGCGGGTCACAGCCTCTGGAGCCCAGCCCACAGCTCCCTGCCTCCACCTCACGAAGCACACGGGACCTCTCTTCCCTGCTTCGGGGGTGACAGCGATGTCCCCGGCACGACTCTTTGCTAGGTGTGGTCCCCGTCTGCTTCCCTCGTGGCCCCTGCCCGCCTGGGGGATCTATCCCAGTGAAGGAAGTCGATGCTTAATGGTGGGCATTTCCTTACTGGGCACGACACGGCCCCATGTGCTCGCTCCGCTCCGGGGTCGCCCCGCTGGGGTCTGCACACTCTGACGGGGCCGGGGGGGCATCCCCGGGATGAGGAACAGCTCCGGGACACGGGGCCTCCTCTCACGCTGGCCCGGCCCGCCCGGGTGCACCCATCCTCCCCGCCACCCCCAAATCCGAAGTGACTGCTCTGCCGCTGAGACTGTCACGGGCTTGGATGAAGACAGATGATGCTGCAGTTTCTGAGAAAATTAAGTCCTCCACACCCCAGCACCTCTGACTTGGTCGGAACATGTCCAGGCTGAGCGCCGCGGCCCTCGGCTGATTGCGAGAAATAATGGGCGAGAGGCAGGCGTCTAGCCGTGGGCGGCGGGGGGCTGCGGGCCCTGCCCGTCGGTCCTGTCAACGTGTGGGCCCAGAGCCCAATTTGAAACTGCGTCAGTGACAAGATCCTGGACTGTGTCTCTCTGAACTGCCCACACGTCCCTGCAGGTGACGATCCCACGTGAGATCGTGCAGCCTGCTCCCAGGCGCCGTGCGGAGAGGAGGAGGGCAGGAGACAACGTGGCCGGCCCTGTGTGGACCTGCCCGCCGGCCCCCTCGCTTCCCACCTTGTCACACCTGGACCTCAGGCCGGCCCCGGTCACGGGCACAGGTCAGGGCTCCAGTAATGAAGGCAGGAGATGCCCACTGAGCTCCCCCGGAGGCTGGTCACGGAGAAGACAGGTGCCGTCTGGCCCCTGGGCGCCGACCCAGAGTCCTGGGCACGGCCAGGGGTGGCAAACGACTCAGAGAGGGAACAGCCTAGGAGGCCCAGGTGCTTGGGGACCCGGAGGTGGACCCCCTCCAACCCGGCAGCAGAGAGGGCACGGTCCGGGAAGCGCCCGTGGCCACCTTGGCCCCCTCGCCCTTGGCAGGGCCCCTCCCCTGTCTCCCGGAGGTTCAGGTGTCGAGACTCCCCACGTGGGCAGGGCAGCGCTCCCCCCACCCAGGCAGCAGCTCAGACACCCCAGCGCCCACCTCCCCCGGTCACGGTGGTCCTCCCGTGCAGCCCCAGGCGGCTCTGCTTGCTCCTTGTCAGGGGCCTGGCCTGGCAAGGACTTCCCTAAGGTCCCAAGGCAAGGGGACGTGAGATGGAGCAGTGACGTGTGCCCAACAGCTAAGAAGATCTAGGCCAGACTGGTTTCCCGGCCGAGCGGGGCTGGCGGGATGCTCTCCCCCTCTGCAGGCCTGGTCCCCGGGCTCACTGCGTCCAGGGGACAGCGGACCACAGCGGCGTCCCGTGAACAGAACAAGGACGAGGGAAGGCTCGAGAATCTGGGTCCCGCTCAGATCCTAATGCTGCCTCTACCCTCCTTAGTCACATGCTCCTGGATGTCTCTGCCCTGACAGAGACTCGCTCTGATTTCTTTTCATACTTTTAGCCTCCCCCAAGGACATGTTTTTATCGATTTTTTTTAGAGGGAGAAGAAGAGAGAGAAAGAGAAATATCAATTGGTTGCCTCCCGACCGGGGATCAAACTCTCAACCTAAGTATGTGCCTTGACTGGGGATCAAACCGGCATCCTCTACGGGGGCAACAGCATAACCAGCCGAGCCACCCAGCCAGGGCCCCTCTGCCTCCTGCTGACACACCCTGCGTCTAAGACCACCCCTCCACGCGCCCGTCCCCATCGCCCCAGGCGCCTGCCTGCACTCGGCCGGCGTGCCCGCCACCACCGGCACGTTGGCACCCCTCCCTGAGAAGAAAATGAACCTGCACAGGGTTGACGTCACCATATGGCCACCGCGGCTGGAGCCGACAGATGGAAAAATGGAAAACAGAAGCGGACTCCAGGGGTTCCGGGCTGAGGCGGCCGCCCCCCCCCGGGGCCCGGGCCCTTCACACCGCTCCCCGGCACGTCTCTGGCAGCCTGGTTCCAACCTGGACTTGCCCCCTCTCTCCGGGTGACCTTGAGTGGGTGGTTTACTCCCTGTGGGGCTCTGTCACTTATCAGCGGAGGCAGCAGCAGCAGCTCTTGCCCTGGGAAGGAGGCTGATAGGGTAAAGGGGAAAAACCTCACGCCTCCGGGCTGGTGCGCACCGTGACCCTGGGGGCGGGTAGCTCCCCGTGGCCCTGCCCTCCGAGTGGGCCTGCTGCTGACACAGGTGAGATCATCAGAGCCGTGTGGGAAGCAAAGAGATGCAGAGTCCCTCTGACTTTGCATCCCTGAGTATGCTCACACAGCTGGCCCTCTCCAGCCGGCTCCTTCGGACCCTGGCCACACGGACCACTCGGTCCAGACCGTGTCATCGGGCAGCAAGGACCCTCCCGAGCCAGCCCCCACCGCAGCATCCATCTTGGTTTTCACGTGTAAAAAAAGGCCCATCAGCTGGGTGGAAAAGGGAAAGGGGTGAAGGCATACAAAGCAGTTATTACAAAACAGCCACGGGGCCCCAGCCGGGTAGCTCGGCCAGTTAGGCATCATCTCGGGCACCAAAAGGTTGTGGGTTCGATCCCCGGTCAGAGCACAGGCCTAGGTTTCGGGTTTGACCCCCAGTCAGGGCGGGTACAGGAGGAAACCACATGATGTCTCTCTCTCTCTCCCTCTCTCTCTTCCCCTCTCTTCCTCTCTTTCTAAAAGTCAGTAAACATATCCTCGAGTGAGGAATAAATAAATAAATACATATAAAATAGCCGCAGGGGCGGGAAACACAGCAGAGGAGACAGAGCCAATAATATGGTAATAACTGTGGTGCCAGGTGGGGACCAGACTTATTGGGAGGAGCACTTTGTAAATTCTCTAAATGTCTCATCATTATGCTGCACAACCGCGACGAATATAAAATAATATTAAATGTCAAGTGAAAATGACAAATGAAAAAAATTTTAATAAAAAGAAAAGGAAGAAGAAGAGCCCAGGAGAGCCTCGGCAGCTGCCGCATTCCCCCCGCTCCCCCCGTACTTGGGAAGGGCACTTTGGAATGTCTGTAGAAACTGGCGTTCCTCAAACTTTGGGGCGTCTCGGATCTGGGGAAATCTGCCTGCTCGCAGAGGTGTGCAAACGCATTACACACATGTGCCCACGTGCCCGAGAATGCTCCCTGAAATGCTGACCCACCAGGCAACACAGGTGACTTCCACAGACGTATTAGGCGAAAGGAGTCGAATGCAAAGCGATATCCATCCCAGGGCTCTCTTTAGGTGAAGCTACGAAAATCCCCCACACTGAGCCATGCTGCTGGGAGTCGGGACGGCGCCCCCTGGGGGCAGGGCAGTTACTGCAAGAGGCCAGGACAGCTGCCGAGCGGTCAGCGACTCCTGTTTTTTGACGTGGGAGCTTGTTCCGTGGTGCGCCCACTTAATGCGACTCACTGAGCGGGAAACTTAGGATTCCGGTGTTTTTCTGTAGGTCTGCTGCACTTTAGTTAAATTTAGCAGAAGGAAAGGGAAGAAATACTCCCTCACATACTTCCGTACTCCATTGTCTATAATTAATTTCCCCTTGTCTACGATTAACTACACATGAAGAGAGTGAAGGGGAGGTTGGTGTGTGAATCCAAGGGGAAAAAAAGAGGAAGAGGGGAAAATGAACATCAGTATTTTTACTGAAAGCGAAGCACCTACCACACAGAAGGCAAAACGGAAGCAATTCTCCATCCCGGCGGTTCTGGTGATAAAATAAAGTTTTTGCGATTAGACCCGGGAATGCCTCGCCCTCATTATGTTTTGTATTTAGATGAAATCACTGTCCCAGAACACAGGGCAGGGAGTAAATTGAAAGCTTTTTTTAGTTCTTATCAAGGCTCTGACTTCAAACAGAACAAAATGTCAAGCTTAATGGTCCCTCCAACCACGAAGCTAGAAATCAATTTTTAAAACTCATTTATTGTGCCACAGCTGGGTCACCAACAGACACTATTTTCGCAGGAAATTGCAGCCACCAGCTACTAGAGGTCTGGTTTTCTGCAAAAACTGTACCAGAGAAAAATGGAACTGCGTGTGTTGGAAGAAAAACTTTCTCCCCAGGAACCAGTCGAGAAATTAAAGTGAATGAAAATGGATTCTCCCCGAGAAAAATGAACGCTGGGGCCCCCGCCTGGTGAATGAGAGACCTGCTGGTGAACGGAACAATTCAAAGTTCGGAGTGGAAAATTCCAGTGAAGATCTCTGTGGCCTCGAAGGCTGAGAAAAACTCCTCAAACAAAACATCCAAATAAAAAGCCATAAGGCGCACGCACACGCACACACACACACACACACACCTGTTTGATCAGATCAAGAGTAAAGGTCCCATCAGATCAAGAGGGGGAGGCTATGTCACGTGCAGGTCACAGGAGGGAGGGAGGAAGACACAGCAATGCCCACAAAAGACAAATAGTTACAGAGAGTTCTCACAATGATAGAGAAACGGCAACCCCAACAGGAAGGCGAGGCAAGGGCCTTAACAGGCTTACTGCACGGAAAAGGAATCCGAGAGGCATTGAGTGAATAAAAACGTCCACGCCGCCGGTAATCAGAGACACACAAGCTAAAATGCCGTGTGACAGCTGACAGTCACACAAGGGGCCAAAGCCGGAGACGGGAACGGCAGGCCTGTGAGGGAGGGCACGGGGCGCCCGTGGTGCTGGTGGAGGTGGAGCTGGGAGGCCGTTCTGGGGGCTCGTCACTGTGACTTTGTCAGGCCAGGTCTGCGGATGCCGCAGCCACAGTGACGCCCCGGCGGGCTGACCGGTGGGGCCCTTGCTCCCTCCTCCACAGCAGGACCCCACGTCCACACCCCATCCCCTGTGGCCTTCCCCACCCCAGAGAGGCTGGGCTGATCCAGGTTACCCGCCTCGGCCTGTGGAATACGCAGGTCACGACAAATCAAGTGACCTTAATGATTTTGTCTCCGCCTCTTGAGTTCCGTGCGATCGTCCCCAGGAGAACGTGCCCGGGGAAGACTCTGGTCTGAGGAAGGTGAAGAGACATGTGGGACCTCAACCCGACGCACAGCCGAGAGCCAGGCCTGCGCCCCCCACCATCCAGCCAACCCACTGGGTCCCCGCCAACCGCAGGCCCAAGAGAAGGACGCAGAGTCATCAGGGCAAAACTCCGAGGTGAAGACCGCCGGCAGCCACAGCTGGTCGTGGGGCATGTGGGAGCCATTCTCTGAATGGTGCCCCCAGAAGATATGCCCACATAAGTCCCAGCTGGTGTGGCTCAGTGGACTGAGCCCCAGCCTGCAAACCAAAGGGTCGCCGGTTCGATTCCCAGTCAGGGCACATGCCTGGGTTGCAGGCCAGGTCCCCAGTAGGGGGCGCACAAGAGGCAACCACACATTGATGTTTCTCTCCCTCTCTTTCTCCCTCCCTTCCCCTCTGTCTAAAAATAAGTAAATAGAATGTTTTAAAAAATGTTTAAATAAGTAAAAAAAATATTTAAAAAAATGTCCACACAGAACCTGCCCACAGGACCTTATTTGGAAAAGGGGACTTTGCAGATGTGACTAGGTTAAGGATCATGACATGAGATTATTTAGGGAGGGCCCTTAATCCAATGACAAGTGTCCTCAGAAGGGACGGGAGGAAGACAGCAGAGCCCCGTGGTGATGGAGACAGAGATGGGACTGATGTGTCTACAGGCCAATGGGCGACGAGGACGGTGGGCCGCCACCGGACCAGGAGAGAGGCCAGGAACAGACAGCGTCCCCCGAGAGCCTCTGAAGGAGCCAGCACACAGCACCCGGATTCCAGACTTGGGGCCCCCAGACCTGGGAGAGAGTAAGTGCCTGCTATTGCAAGCCACCTGGGTTGTGGGACCTCATCACAGCAGCCCCAAGATGATGTGGTCACCCTAACCTCAGTGATCACTGGCCCAGGAGGGACCCCCAGACTTCCGCCTCAGAACAGCGCCCTCAGCTGGCGGGGCTGCCAGAAGCCCCCTTCCTGAGATGCAGCCGGGGAAGGCGTCTGCAGCTGAGTCTGGGCCCACCGGCTGGGAGAAGCGACACTGTGGTGCCTGAGACGGGCAAAGGGTGCCGGGCGCCGCACCCCGACCTGCAGAGGGGGGCAGAGCCGCCGTCTCGGGAGCTTCGGGCCCAGCCAGGGACCCCAGCTCAGCCCTGGGGACGCCTGCTGGAGGGAATACTGAAATCCTGAAAATGCACGGGGTCGGCACTGAGCCCAGATGCTCAAACCCCCACCCTCTTTCCATGAAGACAGACCCGGCATCAGGGCTGAGCTGGGGGAGGGAGGTCTCGGGGGGCTCTGTGCTCGTGCCCCCTGAGAACAGCCATTGAGCTCCTCCAGTCCTCGGTCCCCACCTGTGACACTCGCCCTCCCTCCCCTCTCAGCATGTCCAGAAGAGGGGGGCAGCCGGGGCTCGGAGGAGAGGCCCAGCAGACCACCGGGCATGGCTACCCCATAGGCCCGGAGCCCCCCGGATGCTGGGCAGCTGCCCCTCGTCCTGAGCGACCCCGCGAAGAAGCCGCCCCCATGCTTTCTTCTCTCCACTTTGTTTCTGTTTTCCTTGATACTGCAGCAAAGAATCCCCCCTGAGAGTGACTCATGCTTGCATGTTCTGGACGCAGGAGCTCTGGCCTTTGTCTGAGTCTCTCCTCGACCCTGGGGGCCGGCGATGGTCACGCCGTCCAGAAATAACACATTGATTCACGCCTTAGTCATCCCCCTAGCGCTCAGGCATTACGTGGATGCTGGAGTTCGGAGTCCTCAAGCAGCCCGGACAGCGTGACTGAAAAGAAAGTACAGCTCTGGCCGGGTAGCTCAGTGGGTTCGGCGTCGATCCGATACTCCGAGGCCGTGGCTTCCATGCCCAGCCAGGGCACGCGAGAATCAGCCAATGGCGACGGACCTGCGGGCCGGAATCATTGCACCCGGCCTCCAGCTTCAGAGCGGACATGTTTCTCCAGCGTGACCTCGAGGAACTGGGAGGCTGGCTCTCCACCCTGAAGGGGTTTGACCCTGTGGGACAACGACCTGCTCAGCCATCCTGCTCAGTTCTCCCCAGGCGACAAATACTCTAGGCCCGAAGCAGCATCAAGAAACATGTCCTGGCTGGTGTGGCTCAGTGCATTGAGAGCTGACCTGTGAACCCAGGGGTCGCCGGTTCCGTTCCCAATCAGGGCACGTGCCCGCGTTGAGGGCCAGGTCCCCAGTAGGGGGCGCACAAGAGGCAACCACCCATTGCTGTTTCCCTCCCTCTTCCTCCTTTCCCCTCTGTCTAAAAATAAATAAATCAAATCTTTAAAAAAAAGGAAAAGAAAGAAAGCAGCCTTTCAAGGTGCTGACGACCCAGCAACCCCACCCTCTATTCTGAAGGTCCCTTAAATGTCATGTCTTCCCTGCTGCCTGTGACCCCCGCTGAGACTTCCACACCAGGCTCTTCGATTCACGAGCCCTGAAGCCTTCCTGCCACCCTCACCTTTTGGAAGCCGGTGCCACCGTCCCCTTGGGTCACCCGTGTGCAAGGCCATCATGGTGGCATCACCATAAAGGGAACAAGTTTGAATCCGCTTTTTCTATTTGACCTCTGTCAGGTTATCAAAATGATTTGAAAGAGAGAAAAAAAGAATCGACCGATGAATATATGAATAAGTGGTACAACAAATTGATGTCTTTCTCTCTCTCTCTCTTTCTCCCGTCCTCTGTCTCTAAAACCGGTAATTAACATTTTTTTTTCAAGGAAAACAACATTTAACTCTATAGAGATTGAGTTAGCAGGGACTGGCAGGTAAGGAACAGCGAGACCGGCTCAGCCAGGGAAGGAGTGCCTGGGAGACCTTCCTGTCACTCTGACGCGTCACCCTGCACGCACACGGTGACAAAGTCACACCCCCCGGGGTGGGCTGACAGCTGGCCAAGGAATGGCGGGTCTTGTATGTGTTCAAGGAGCTTCTTAGAACACACTGCGGGGGCGTCCAAAGTGAAGCAACTCGGCAAACAAGGCCATTGTCTTCTCCCAAGTTTGGGGCGATTTTGTTCCTCCGCCCTCCTTGGCACGGGCGTTTGGTGGGGCTTTCTCAGTAAAGAAGGCCCTCTCTGCCTTGGGGGGTCTATAAGCTGGTGTCTGGTTGAAGATATCCTTGCTGAGCTCGCCCACCATCACGACAGCGATTTACGAACTGGAAATGAAGCAGACACACTCAGCACCCGCACTTTTCCCCACTTTCCTTCGCCACTCATCCCTTCCCTTCCACCCCGAAATGTTCACGGAGAGTCATCAACAACCATTCACATCCTGGTTTCAAGAGGAATTTGGTCCCTGGCAGGACCCTGCACTTCCGGGTGCAGCCGCTGGGGGGCGCGCCCCCGCGCAGCACGGCGGTCCCGGAGAAGCAGCGCCTGGGCCCTGCAGCAAGGCTGCGGAGATTTCTTTATTTCATTCCCCGCAGCGTGAAAGGCAAGGCAGACCAAGTAATTTTCCCTTTAAATGTGCCTTCACCATTCACGAAGTTATTTTTTCTTTAAATGCGCCTTTATTGCTCTGGTAGCGCTCCATTTCCCTTCAGGGGGTGCAATTTGCGCATCGGAGCTGAGCTGCTGTAACTAGGAAATGTTGAGGACTCAATCTAGCAGCTGGAGGCTCGCGGAGCCGGGCCGCAAAGGGCCTTCCCTTGGTGCTTCGGGAGAGAGCTGGGGTCAGAGGGGCTGGGCGCCTGGGCTCTGGGCACGGGTTCAGAACGGTCAGGTTCTGCTGGTCTTTCCAGACTCCATTTACCCCAGGGCTCACCTTGGGCCTCTGGTTATAGGTTGGGCTCCTCATCAACCCAGCCAACAGCAGCTGCACCTGGGCTGTGTGGGAGCCAGTGGCGGGAAGAAAGGCCCCGGTTTAGGGTGGGAGACCCAGAGAGGGAGGGAGGGAGGGAAGAAGGGGAAGCACGGGGGGCTTCCGAAGGCACTGAGGCCTCATCCCCATAAGGGGGTTTAAACCCTGGGGGTGACACATGAACCTTGGTGCAGGCCCACAGAGGCACCTAGGTCTGCTGCTTTGGGAGGGGGAACCACCTTGGGGGCGGAGTGGGGGGCGCTTATCTTAGGGAACTGGATCACGTGGCTGTGGGGGCTGCGTGTCTGTGATCTGCAGGGTGGGCCGGCAGGCTGGGGGCCCAGGGAAGAGCCGCCTGGCTCTGCAGCCCGAGGCTGAAGACCCCTGCTGGCAGAATCCCTCTTCTATGTCGGGGACCTTGGCTTTTCCTCCTAACCCCTTCAACTGGTTAGGCCAGGCCCACCCACTCATGGAGGGCAATCTGCTGTCTTCAGTCTACTGATTTAAGAGTTATCCTCATGTGAAAAAAATACATTCACAGAAGCATCTCGACTGCTGTGTGACTAGATATCTGGGACCAGTGGCTCAGCCAAGTTGACACAGGAAACTCATCATCACACCCCCTGTCATCCAGGAAGTCTAGAGTTAACGTCAACTGCCTTGGGTTACAGGTGAGTCCTTTCTCCTTGGCTATGCCCCCCTCGGGGGTCCTTATCGGAATCTGGAAAATCAGTCCTGGGTCAGGGCCCCCTGGGAGACGCCCTTGGGTCCCCAGTCTGCTCTGCTTTTCTGAATTCTCCTCCTCCTCCAGGAAGGCCTCCTGAGACCGCCAGCCCCCATCGTCACTTCCTCCTCCGAATTCTGAGCTCAGCTGGCTGCACCGCCGGCTGGAAACAGTTCACCTGGTTCCTGGATGTTTTGTTTACCTGGGGGGTGTCGCTTCTGTGGGCACAGCTGTCCCCATGTGAGTAGTTCGTGGGGACAGCAGTGAGCTCGCTCGGGCAGCTTCACTCAACAAGCATCCACCAAGGGGTCCTCTAGCCGCCGACTCTGTTTAAAGAAAGACTTCTCTTGTCTCTCCTCCTAAGCTGTCTCTTTCCACCCCAAGAAGGCTATCCCTCCCGGGTTTGGGGACAAGCTTCGGTCCCTCTGACACTGTCTGTGGCCTTACAGGTGTTCCCTTCATCTTCCCAGTCTCTTCCCTCCTCATCCTCACGGACCTGCCTTGCCTTGCACTCCCCCATGACCCTGTGGTCTTATTTTTCCCAGAGGTTAAGTTCAAGTTCATCTCGGGGGTCAGCTTTCTCTCTGGATTCAGTTAACTACTGGGGCCAATCTCTATAGCCAAGTCCAACCTCAAAACGTTCAGGAATAAGTCACAGAAGTATGGAATGAGCACACTGCAAAGGTCAAGTTAGATTCATCAGCCCAGGAGCCAGTGAAATGGCCGTGCTGGTTCCAGGAGCCACAGGGGGCAGAGTTTTACGTCGTGATGCTGGGGGGCCACACTGACTTTTAAATCAGGGGTCACAGTGACTGCCGTCCTCCAGAGCAACGGGCCTGCAGTCTCTGGAGTCATCTTCTCCACCAGACAGAAGGCGTTTGCATCTCTACTGACAAAACCCCCCCAAATTAACACGTATCTTCCCCACGTCTGGGCCCTGGTCAGCAGTAGACACCAGTCAGATGGAGATGCCGACACTGGACAGTTGAACCAGCTGGGGTCTTGGCGAGGAGGCCCATGGAGACCACACACCCTTCACGCCGTGGCCATTGGTACAGCGGGTGGGCTGGACCCCGGGGGCCTGGCTGGACACCCCCTCGCCCTCCGGGGCTAAACTGGGCTCCCTCCCGGCAAGGCACTCTCGGGTGATCAGACTCCACACAGCTGCCAGCCTCAAGGAGGGGCCCCAGGGTGGCGTCCGTCCTACCCCCGAGCAGGCTACAAGGCAGCCCAGACTCAGGGACCAGAGAGCAAAGGCTCCCCCTGAAGGTTCCGTGTGGCTCCATGTGGTCACTCAGCTGCTGGCCAGCTCCCATCTGCAGTCACGTCACGCCTTCCTGCGCCTTCCAGCTGGAAGAGCACCTTCAACTCCCTCCCACTCCCTCTCTCTCTCTCTCTCTCTCTCTCTCTCTCTCTCTCTCTCTTATTTTTTATCCTCACCTGAGGACATGCTTAGACACAAAGGGAGGAAGAGAAACATCAATGTGAGATAAACATCGATCGGTCGTCTCTCTCTCACACGCCCCGACTGCGGAATGAACCCGCAACCCGGGCCTGTGCCCTGACCGGGAATCGAAACCTCCACCTTTCTGTTTAGGGGGATGATGCACGACCAGCCGAGCCCCACGGGCCTGGGCAGTTCTGAATGCCAGGCCCCCTTCAAGGTCACGGACTTGTGGATCGGGCCCTGAGCCTAGATTGGCAACTATGTGCTATTTACATTCTTCCAGGGTTTTCTCTTTTCAGACACACACAGTTCCTTCATTTCCGGGGACGGAAATGAAAGAAGATCCCGCAGTGACTCTGCGCCCACAGAAAGCCATAGAGAGCAAGCCCCATCCTGCCACCCCATGGTCACTACGCAGCTTCAATGCCGTCATCTTCGGCTTAGAGAGAATCTGGTCACGTTAAAAACAGCCTGAGAGCGACAGGCGTCGGGCAGCACAACCACAAGGCGACCAAACCATCTTCACGCACCGGCTCTGGCCCGTCTCTCGGGGGTCTGGGGTCCCCGGGCAGAGCACCTGAGGGCTCCTCTCCACGCCAGGGCGCACAGGCTCGGCGCCGCCCTGCTCACGAGGCGGCTGGCCTCCCTGGCTCGGTCCTCGGCCGGGAGGAAGGCCAGCTTCTGAGAGGCGGGCCTGCTCGGCCCAGTCGTTCTCGGCTGGACACTGTTTTAAAGGTGGTCTCTCTGTTTTCCCCGGAGATACGACCTGAGCAATGTGTCCTTGCCCCTGACTCTGTCCCGCGCCGTCCAGGGCCAAGTCACGGCACTGCCGTGTGGACGATGCCCGTGCACCCGCCGTCCTGCCTGAGCCCCTGGGCCCGGCCGCCTGCGGCATGAAGCAGCCCGCTGCCCACGTCTCCCTGCCCGGCGGGCTCGGCTGAGGGATGTCAGGTGTGGAGGCTGCAACTTGAACTTAACAAGATGTTGGACGAGCCCCATCAGCCGGGGAAAGCGTGGAGTCGTGGGAATGTGGTAATACTATTGGTAAACACGGGGGCAGGGGAACAAGACCACACGCCATACCCCCAAGAGAGCGAATTAACACAGAGACGGCAGCTCTCCCCTGTGCTAGCGGTTTGGGCCACTGGCTCCCAACCAGGGTGACCTTGGCCCCCTGGGAACATTTTGGGTTGTCACAATGGGGGGAGGGGGGACGCCATGGCCTGTGATGGACGGAGACCAGGAAGCTGCTGAGCCCCATGCACCTGCCCCGAGTGTCAGCACCGCCGAGGCCGACAGCCACCTTTGCTCATCCTCTTAACCGCGCACACCCGTGTGGGCAGACACGGCGACCACACCTCTCTGGACCTCCAGGCCCCCCACTTACCAGCATCGGAGTTGTAGCCGTGAACCGGTGACAACTCGTCAACCAGTGAGCGTGGAAGCGCCGGGATCCGCTTGGCTGGCTTGGGGTGGGTGCGTAATTGCAGCCCAGGTGAGAACGGTCAGCTTAGGTGAGTGACCGCCGTCCCAGAGACAAGGCTCCATCTCTCCGAACTCTGTCCCGGGACCCAGAGTGGCTGGGATGTTGCTAACAAGCTGGACGAAGATGGCGTAGCCACGTTAATGCACTTTTCTCAAACTGAACAACTCATTGGGAGAGACACCGAAATAGACTCAGACCGACAAGGTGGGGCGGATGTGCAGTTACGTGTGGGGGTGCAGAGCGCACCCCGGGCCCGCCTGGACGAAGCTCACGGTGCAGCCTCGCCTTGCCGCCCACAGATGGCCCCCGAGGGGAGAGTCCAGTGACGGTGGCAGACGGCTCTGTGCGTGCGGCCATACCCCCGGACGCCGGCACCCGGCTCCCCCCAGAACGGCAAGCCGGGGCTCCGGGCGTCAGCACTCACGACTTCCACAGCCTGGCCGGGCCGCACAGACCCGCTCTGGGGGGTGGGGGTGGGGACCCCACAGGGTGGGGGCGAAGACCGAGAAGAGGACCCCTGGGGCCGGGGGAGGTGGCTGTGCAGTCAGGAAGCAAGACCGTCCCTCTGGTTCTGGTCCAGAGAGTCACCCAAACAGCGGCTTCGACAGCTTAAAAATCGAAGTGGGGGCACAGGCACTGAAGAAAAGGTGGAGGTCTCGTCTTAATATGAGATGAGGTGCTTTTTCAGCAAAAAAAAAAAAAAAAAAAACCTGAAATGAGGTCAAAGGAAAGCACTTTGGCCCTGGCCAGGTGGCTCAGTAGGTTGAAGCTTCGTGCACACACCAAAGGTCGTGGGAACAATTCCGGGTCGGGGCACCTACGGGAGGCAACCGATCGATTTTTCTTTCTCACTTTGGTGTTTCTCTCTCCCTCTTCCTCCCCCTCTAAAACCCATAAACACAGCCTCGGGTGAAGATTTTAAAAAGAAAGAAAAAGAAAGCACTTTGAACCCATTTGCATTAGAATTCACAATAAATCTGTAACCGTTGTGAATATTAACGCAGTAAATATCGCAAGGGAAACTTTCAGAAAGCCAAACTTCCTGGAGATTCAAGGGAGATAGACACACACAGGGTTTATAAGAGATCTGTTTGCCCCTCTGGCCAGGTTCCCTTGCTCCCCTCTCCCGGCCTCCTTTGGGTTTTGTGGATGTAAGTTCTAGTCTTTTATTAAATGAACTCGTGTCCTCGGGGCCATATCTGTTTGCATTATTTTATTTGCAGTTTCTCTGGGCACCGCAGAACCCTGGCCGAAACTTTCAGTCTGCTAGAGTTTCTGCGTGACCATCTAAAGGTCGGTTCCTGCCCTTTGTGTAATGAGTTTGACAAAAAGAGTCTGTTCTATTTACCCAGGCATCTGCCATATCCATCGCCCCACCTCCACTCACCAAACATCGGCCAAGTTATAAACCACAGAAAAACTTTAACTTCAAAAGGGAGAAATAATGTAGGAAATGGTTGCGAATCACAACCATTATCACACAACCATGTGTGATAAAAGGAGAGGTGGATAAAAATCACCAAACCAAAAAGGCCTTCACCTGAAAATCTCACAGTTCCCAACTAATGAACTTTTGAGTCAGAGCGAGCTGCAAGGTAAAGTTATAGAATCCAATTATAGAATTTCTGGGAAACAGTAAGAATGAAAATGCCCGAGAGGATTTATGGTATACAAGTAAAGCGTGCTCATACCCTTAAATATTTCCACCAGTAAAAAATTAAATTAATTCATTATCTGGCTCAAAAAGTTGGAACAGGAACAGAATAAACTGAAGTAAAACAGAAAAATGCAATAAAGGTAAAAGAAAAAAGTGTTCTAAAATGGAATAACACTGAAATTAGAAATAAATCAAAATGCTGGTTAAGCCCTGGCTGGTGTGGCTCAGTGGATTGAGTGCCGGCCTGGGAACCAAGGGTTGCCGTTTCAATTCCCAGTCAGGGCACAGACCTGGGTTGCAGGCCAGGTCCCCAGTAGGGGGCGCGCAAGAGGCGACCACACATTGATGTTTCTCTCCCTCTCTTTCTCCCTCCCTTCCCCTCTCTCTAAAAGTAAATGAATAAAATCTTTGTTAAAAAAAAAAAGCTGGTTAATGCCTAATCAAAGAAAAAGTGAGAAAATTTAAAGGCACAAAACAAGAAACGATGACCAGGCGTTATGCCACCTGCTTCCCACACACGGTGGCGCTGACTGTCCCAACCACGCCAGGACGGCAGCTGCTGGTGTTATTATTGTTATTACGTTTATCTGCACTGGACTCCGTGAGACGGCGAGGCCCACGCAGGGCGTCGGGATTCTGTAGGTCTCCCAGCTACAGCGATGGGTGGGGCTGGGACCAACACCCACACTTGTGGCTGACGCCCCGATGTTATGATACCACTGTCTCCATCCTAATGATGCTGATGGCCTGGGTGTGGGGGAGGGCGGGGACCATTTCCTCCGGGCCTGTGTCTCGGTGAGATCAGTGCCGCGTTCTCCACTCTCTGGGTCCACGACCCCTTTAATCCATATATTTACAAACAACAGCTTCCCAAACAGCCCTGCTTCTTCCTCGCCTAGGACCGTGGTGAGCCAGGAGCCCGGCCCCAAAGGAGGGCGTGGCCTCTTCTGAGCCTGCGCTTCGCCTGATTGGCCGAGACGGAGAAGGGGAAACTTTGGGCCAAATGCTCAGCTGCCCCGGGTTCTTTGCTGCCCGCTGTCCAGCGAGATGATGGTAGAAGGTTTCCGTCAACGGTATGGGAAACGGGGTCTCCATTTGGGAAATAAAACAGGCAACTATTTCCCACTAGGCCCCCAGTGAAACATAAAATACAAACTACAAAGGTTCAAATCCCATAGAGGAAAATATAGTCTAGTCCCAGAGTGAGGATGAATATATAATGTGTTTATATATTAACAAATTAATAAGCAAACAACCCAAAAGGAAAATGGGCAAATACCTAACCAGAAGAAAGTACTAAAACCTTTGGCTCTGGCCAGGTGGCTCAGTGGGTTGGAGTGTCATCTCATGCACCCACCAAAAGTCTGCAGGTTCAATCCCCAGTCAGGGTCCATACCTAGGTTGCGAGTTCGATCCCCGGTCAGGACATATACCAGAGGCAACCAATGTCTGTCTCTCTTCCTCTCTCCCTTGCTCTCCTCCTTGAATCAATGAATGAATCTGTCGGTGAGGATTTTAAAAATAAAAATAATAATAAATAATAATAATACTTTTGCCCAATAAATACAGGAAAAACCTGTTGCCCTCATGAATAATCAGGGAATGCAAATTAAGTTAGCACCCAGTTTCGGCAGGGACCAGAGAGGGGTTGGTGTGGACTCCAGCCGGGGCGGCTGGATCGGCCTCCTTGGGCTGATGGAACCAGTTGGCGTAACAACCCAAGGGTATAAAACACCAAAATGTATTCTCTCCCTGTTCTGGAGGCCACAGGTCCAAGACTAAGATGTGTCCCAGCTGTCACGCACCTGCCAGGGCCCTGGAAGGGACCCTCCCTTCCCCGCCAGCATCTGTCGGCTCCAATCCTTGCCAGTCCATGGCTTGTGGGTCCATTACCCTGGCCTCTGCCCCCTACGCATCTCTGCGTCTCTCTCACCTCACGAGGTCCCCAGGCACTGGGGTTAGGGCCCTCCCTAGTCCTGTGTGGCCTCATTTTCACTTGATTGATTCTGCAAAGACCCCACTTCCAAACAAGGAAAGCGGGTCAGGGCAGACTTGAACTTCGAGGGGACTAGTGGACCCAGGACAGCGACTCAGCCATCCCTTTCCGTTTGAAGTGCTCATGCCCTTGTCCTCAGATTGTCATGTAAGTGTGTGTCTGCCCGCTGGACACCGGGCCGCATGTCTGAAATGAGAGGCCTGTTTCTGAAAGCACCCTGCTCAACGCATTAGTCAGCACCCAAACCCCCACGTGGCACCCTCTCCTCTTTCCTCCGCGCCCCGTGCCTGATGCAGTGCGAGTCCCTGGGTGCCAATTTCAAAACCAGCCCATCTCCCCACCCCCGTGGGCAGACCCCCACCCCCAGACCTGGGGCCCACACCTCCAGCCTAGTCCGCCAGGGAAGCTTTCTCACCTCTCTCTCTGCCCCCACGCTTCTCCCCTGCTCCCCGTGCTCCCCCAGCCCTGCAGGACGGCTTTAAAATATACAAATCGGATCACACCCTTTCCTTGTCCCAGCCCCTGCTTGGGATTCTGTGATGGGTCACCTTCGCCCACACCTCGGGAGTCGTGACAGAGGGTGGGCGGGGGTGTCGGGAGGGGCCTGCTCAGACCCTGCTCCGCTCTGAGGGCTCGGGGAGGGCCGGCCCCATGGGTGGCTGTTAGCTTTGTTGACCCCGATCAGTGAGGTGACAACCGCTGGCCTCTGTTCCCCTCCGGACTGGTACCCGACGGCCTCTGAGGTCTGCAGTACCATAACTAGGACTCATCAGACCGGCTCCAGTTACCATGGCAACGAGGTTGCTATGGGGACGCTGCACTTCAAGCAGATAGACGTCATCCGTGGGGTGGGCCAGGCCCCTCCTGCACGTGTACCCGTGTGCCATTAGGGGCTTATCCCTGGGTGAGGGGGGTGGGGGAGGTGGGCTGGGGGGCCTTCATTCTTATCCCCACATCTGTCTGAGCCCAGTCCTCTGGTCTGTGGGCCAGCCTTGGCCACCCTGCCTTCAGAAGTTCATTAAAAAACCAGTCCATCAGATGACATTTGCTGTATTTTTTGACCGTCTCTGGCTGGCCCAGGGGGACAGCTCTGGTAGAAACACACCAGACGCAGAGCAGGGATCTGTCCGTGACCTCGCAGGCGGCTCGCTGGGCCTCAGCGTCCATCTGCCCCTGAGGGGTGGGCAAGGAGGGGGTTGGTGCACTCACCCCCAGGGCGGCCGGGACAGGGGCAGGGGCCCATCCCTTCCACACTGAGTCACGTCAACCCTTCCCAAATCCCAGAAGGGAAAGGTCGTGAGCGGACCAGCCCAACTTTAAGTTCTGGGTTCTTTTCCCTGATAATCTTTTCTTAAGCTTCCAGGCACCTGCTCCAGCCTCTCTGTCTAAACAAAGAGCACGGCTTTCAGCCCAGCGGGGCCACTGCCCTGTGGGCCAGGAGGCTGGGGGTGCAGGGGGCACAGGCCGACGTGGGGGACCTGGCACTGACCGCACACAACCAGCGGTCATTGCCGAGGCCACGCAGGCAGGCAGGCAGGTGCATGGTGCCTTTCTGGCTGGAGTTTCATTGTCTCCCAGGCGAACCCTCGGCCAAAAACCAAAACCAGCAGGCCTCCTGGTTTGCTCTGCGCCATTTGCGCAGTTCTCAGAGTCTGATCCTCGGCCCCTGCTCGTCCTCTCTCTCGGTGACGCAGAACTTCTTGCCGAGATTCAATGCGGGTGCGTCTGGAAATCCAGCATCGCGCTTCTTCCCGAGCCAGAGCGCCGCCGTGTGGCCAGGCCTGCCGCCTGCAGGCCTTGGACATGTGTACGTGTCCCAGCGCACGCAGGCCAGCCTCCAGCGACGCCGTCCTAGAGATTAACGCTAATTTGGTACTTAAGTCCCACCAATATTTCCCTCTAATGGCAATAAAGCTCCCTGCTTATCTCGGACTCGGGCAACTGCTTAGTGTCGGCTCTCACTCGGCACTGGCAGCGGGAGCCTGGCAGCGCCGTGCCGGCTGCAGGCCTGCTGGCTGGGAGAGCGTCCTTCCCTCCATGTCCTGGGGCGGTAGTGTCCTGTGTGCGTCTGAGGTCCCTTCATTCCTGACACGTGGCAGTTCCATTGTTCACAGGGAGGAGGAGATCGTGGCCGGGGGCCTCAGATGGGTGCATGGTAAGCTATGTAAAATAAAATGGTTTGGGCCCTTGGATGGACTAAAAAAACAAGTTTGGCCCTAGCCAGGCGGCTCAGTGGGCTGCAGCATCATCTCCTGCACCAAAAGGTTTCGGGTTTGATCTTCGGTCAGGGCACATCCTAGGTTGCAGGTTGAGTCCCTGGTCAGGGCACATATGGGGGTACCTGATCTCTCTCTCTCTCTCTCTCTCTCTCTCTCTCTCTCTCTCTCTCTCTCTCATCAGTAAATATGTCCTCGGGTGAGAATTTAAAAATAAAAACAAAAAGTTTGCACTGATTTCAGCCAGCACTGCCTGGAAGCAAATTTCTGGGGAAAGCAGCAGGTGCCAGCTCCAGCTGCTGGGACCTCATCAGAGCCCCGGAGGTGTGAGGGGAGCCATAGCAGGCGACGGCAAGCCGCTCTGGGCCTGTTTGTGACCTGGGACACGTCGTCTACCTGCTCCGCACTGGGCCTCACTCCTCTACACCTGACTGCTCTCCTACGGCTTCAGGTGGCAGGCGGCAGGCAGGCGGCAGGTGGGACCTGGTGAGCCCGTTCCTCACAAGGCACAGGAGCACACCTGGACGCCCCACACCTTCCGTTGCTCTGCAGAGCCCGGCTGAGGAACTCGGGACACGGAACACAGGCCGGTCTGCCCTCCCCGGTCTGAGCTCTGGGCCCCCACAGCCTGTCCCTGGCTCCTCCAAAGATGCGACAGCGACATCTGCTGGCCACCGAAGGGATTGACCCTCGGGAGCCTCGCGTGCTCAGATGGCAGGACCGGCCCGCAAGGGTGTGATGTCATCCCTTGACCCTCACGGCATTTGGTCTCCCTTTGGTCTCCCGCAGCGACCACCGCCCGCCGTGGGTGTGTACTCGGCTCAGGCTGCTCGGAGAACCAGCCCCGCACCGGGCCCGTGAGCGCAGCGGACTCAGGCGCTCGGCCCCGGTTAGGTGTGCCAGCCGGTGGCAGCAGAGGCCGGGGCGTGGAGGGGGGTCGAGCTCGGTCACATCCCTGCTCGCCTCTCTGCAGTCTGACAGTACAGGGATTCGCCAACACGTCCATGGGGCTGTGCGCCATAAAATACCTATGTTGAAATATAAATGGCTGATTGTTGTTATTTTTTTTAAACATCGAGTCTTAATTTATTGATTTTAGAGAGACAGGAAGACAAGCAAGAGAGAAACTGATTTGTGTTCCACTTTTTTTTTGTTTAATTTTTTAAAGGATTTTATTTATTTATTTATTTTTAGAGGGAGGGGAAGGAAGGGAGAAATAGAGGGACAGAAACATCAGTGTGTGGTTGCCTCTCACGTGGCCCCACTGGGGACCTGGCCTGCAACCCAGGCCTGTGCCCTGACTAGGAATCGAACCAGTGACCCTTTGGTTTGCAGGCCTGTGCTCAGTCCACTGAGCTACACCAGCCAGGGGGCGTTGTTCCATTTATTGATGCATTCATTGGTTGATTCTTGTATGTGCCCTGGCCGGGGATTGAACCTACAACCCTGGCACATCATGATGATGCTCCAACCAACTGAGCTGCCCAGCCAGAGCGATTGCTATTTTTGAAGGAATTAATAAATAAATGTTTTTGGTTTTATTTTCTAACATGGTGAATTTCTCATCAGTAATTTCCTATACGGTAACTGCTACTCAGACAAAGGCGCTGTGGGTGGGCCCCGGTAACTCCTAAGGGTGTGGGAAGGTCCTGAGACTGAGTGTCTGAGTCCCAAGCTCGGGATCCTGGCTCTGTGTCCTGGGTCCCTGTCGAGGGGACCTCTCAGGTGAGGGAGGGAACAGCAAACACCGTGCTTTCTGTTTTCCCGACCTTGTTCTAAGCCCTTTGCAAACGTGCACTCACTTGGTCTAATGCATGAGGTTAGCACAGTGACCACCCCCGTCTCTGGAGGATGCACAGAGAGGTTGAGACACTTGCCCATGGTCACACAGATGGGAAAGGGCGGAGTCTGGATCCAGAGTCCCGGCTGCGGCCCTCTGGGCTGTGCTGTCTCACCAGCCACATCGCCAGGTGCCGGCGCCCCCTAGCGCACGTCCTCTCCACCTGCCTGTGCGTCTTTGTGGGCTGCTCAGCGGTGTTCAGGCAGGAGGCACTCACCTCCAACTGTAAGGAGAGGGTGTGTGAGTGTGCACGTGAGTGTGTGTGTGTGTGTGTGTGTATAGTCGGCTGGGGCTGCCAAAACCAGAGACCCGGCAGCTTAAACGACAGACATCTGCTTCCCCACGACTCTGGGGGCGGGAAGCCCCAGACGCAGGTGTGGGCGGGGCTGGCTCCTCCCGAGGCCCCTCTCCTGGCGAGCGTGTGTACAGCTGTCCCGTCCTCTCCCGGCGTCCCCACATGGCTGCCCCTCTGTGTGCGTCGGTCCTCATCCCCTCTTCTTACAAGGACACCAGTCCCGTGGGCTCGGGACCCACCTCAATGACCTCATTTCACCTTCATCACCTCTGTAAAGACCCGTCTCCAATGCGGCCACCCTCTGAGGCACTTGGTAGGAGACAAACAGTGACGTCTCACTTTATTTAGAACCTTGGCCCAGTCAAATGATTTTTCTCGGAACAGAGTAGAAGCTTCAGGTCCCCTCACAAATGAGTCCATCTCTTTCTCCAGCACCCAGTCCCTCACATGTCCTTTATGCAATGACCGGCTTACTCTCTGGTCAAGGGGAGAGGCTGCTGTGAACGAGGATGCCCCTCCTGGTTGTGAAGGTGGCAGTCTGGGGGGCTAGCGCCCCCTGCTGGTGAGATGAGAGAACTTTCTGGAGGGGGGCAAGGCTTTCCAGGGGACCCACACGGCCCCACGCTTGGGGGACTGTCACAGTGAGTCCCCATCTCCCTGCCCCCTGCCCTCTCCTGTCCCCTGGCCTCCCCAGCCCCCCTTTACGGGAACTCCTGCCTTCCCACCGTGGATCTCAGCAGCCCCTGTGGTTTGTCTCGGCCAACAGAACGTGGTCATGACCCGGTTCTACCCGGGCGCGGCCCTCAGGAGGCCCTGCACACGCCACCCATCCGGCTGCCAAGTGACTTGGCCACGCCCGGAGCCAGAGGTGCCTTTGACAGCAGGCTGTCTTTATCGCAGAGACCAGTTTGAACTGAGTTCCTCCCACCTGTAGCAGGTCCTCCAGATTACTGAGCCTCTCAGCCTGACCTTGGCCTCGGGCGCCTCACAGGCAGACCCCAGATCGACCCTCCAGCACGCGGCTTAGGGAAAGAAAGGAAACCGAGGCAGGGTGTCCCCTCTCCCCAGGGGTGGGAGCCTCGGCTGCCAACGGCTCCCGTAAACGTTCCCATTCGCTCAGCCCGTCAACGCACAGAAAATGTTCTCAGCATCGCCCCCCAGTGGCCACAGGGCAAACACACCCGACAAATCAAGTTCAAGGCCTGCCTGCCTGTTTCCTGTCTGTATGGGGAAAGGTGTGCGGTCCAGGTGTGAGGGTTAGTCCCCTTGGTTGTGGGGGCGGTGGCCTGCCGGCTTGCCCTCTTGCGGTGTGGTACGTTATTGTTCACGTCCAGTTCGGCCCTGTTTCCCACGGGCTGTGCTGGGCAGTGGGGAAATAATTACCGGTGCCGAGTCCGTCTCTGTTCATGGACAAAGTCATGCTCCCCCTATGCTCGGCCACTCGGGGGCACGCCCTCGGGTCCCTGGGCAGCGTCCGGCTCCGTCCCCTGGGCCTCTGTGTCTCTGACGTCCTGGGGGCCGCTCACACCCACAGCTCAGTCCGCTGTCCACGCGAGACCCTGTTAGGACCTCCACCGAGCGGCCTGGGCGAAGCGTGGTGGGGCGCTCGCAGCCCTGGCTCCGTGGTTGGAGCATTGCCCTGTGCACCAAAAGTTTGCAGGTTTGATTCCCGGTCAGGACACATACCTGGGTTGTGGGTTCGATCCCCAGTTGGGGAGGTTATGAGGGGCAACTGATTGAGGTTCTCTCTCTTCCTCCCGCCCTTCCTCTCTAAAAGCAATGGGGAAAAAAATGTCCTCAGGGGAGAATTTAGAAAAAAGATTCGCCAACCCCAGTGGGCTGAGCAGGGATCCCCAGTCACCTCGGAACAGGGGACCCACTCAGCTCACTGGCTCTCAGGGGGCGGGGTCCCCGGTGCGGTGTAAGAGGAGGCCTCCTCTCAACGGCATTTCGGCGTCACCGTGCCCTGGGGCAGGGACCCAGACGGAGGTCAGGTACTGGGAGCAGGGACGGCAGGACTGGGAGGACAGAACCAGCTGCCCCAGGTGTGGGGGCACAGGGGCCCCTGGGTGGCGGGTTCCTAGCCCGGGAGGCTGGAAGATGACGGCACCGTGGACCTGACGCCAAGGTCACTGGGGAAGGTGCCCCCTGGGCAGTTGGCCTGAGCTCCGTTTGCGGAAATAAGGAAGAAACAGAAGCCATTGTTTCAGACCTGTTGGAACGCAATCTCTTGGGAAAGCACCCACACCTGTGAAGCAGCTACAGCGGGTTAGAAAGGGATGTATTTACCTGTGAGTGCGGAAGAAGGTGCTGCAGTCTGACATGATGCAGGGGCTCAGGGCAAGGATGACAAACGCAGCCCAGGGGTAGGAGAGTAATCCTGGAAGCCTTCCTGTAGGCGGTGGGTCTCAACCCAGGTTTCACGAGACTTGGATTGGTGACCAGGAGAACATTCCAAAGTGAGGAGGAGGCCCTGGGCGGTAGTCAGAAAATCAGAAGTCTCACTCGGAAGTTTAATTTTAAGCGGAAACACCGAAAGGGGAGGAAGGGACAGAGAGACAGGACAGGCAGACGAGGCAGGGGGGCCTTCCACTGTGGGAGCACAGCTCTTAGGGAAACAACTTGAACCTTTTCCAGGAAGTTTCTTCCTGTTTTCTTTCTGCCGGTGTCACGGGTTTGCCCAGCACCGGCAGTGAGGACCGGTTTATTTAATTACAGCGATGACTTCAGGCTGCTACGAGGAGCGGGGAGAACTCTGCCCAGCCCCCTGCAGCCCTCGCTGGGGGCCTGGCTCGCCCCCTGCCCTGGAGGCTACTTTTACCCACCCGAGGTCGGTGTGATTAGTGCAGGTAATTAAGTGGTCTCCCTAACAACCCTGGAAGGGTTGGTGGAAATAATCCTAGAAGACATCCATGAATAAACGTCACCTGAAAAATGCTAGGAAGACCTCATTCCACTTCTGGGAGAATGTTCCAGAAATCGGAGCAGAGTGCCTCTGGTGGGGGGTGGGGGCCTTCCCAGGCCGTCTGGGTGCGCACACTCCCCGAAGAAAACACCTCACGAGTGTTCTGTGAACCCTCACTTCCGTCCGAACCACGGAGACCCGCCAACTGGCTGCCCCTCTGGGGCGATAAACCCAAACCCCACCCTGTATTTGGATGTGGCTTATTTTAAATAAAGGAGGATGATGCATTTCCTTTTTTTCCTTTAAGAGTCCCCGACCCAGAAGGACCGGTCACATGTACAGACCACAACACAAAGCCCAGTAGCAGAACCTCCCCGCTGAACCTCCACGGTGGGGAGGGCCCCGAGAGTTTCCGAGGGAGTCCTGCCCCCCACCCCTCCCAGCAATGACCCTCTGAGTGTGGAGAAGGGCCAGCCTGGCTGCAGGAGCTGGGGAGGGACCCCAGGACAGGAGCACCCAGCTCCTTGGGCACCCAGCGAGCACCGAGGCCGTGGGAGAAAGGATGCGTGAGGCTTCCGAAGCAGACTGCACTCTCTGAGTGCTTCCTGGGGACAGGGTCTCTGGCGCGGGGAGCTGCCCTGCTGGCACAGCCCAGATCCCCCGGGAGCCGCCGGTGCCGGCTCTGACACCCCGGCCCGGGAGGCTGCCCAGTGGCATGTGGCAGCCGACCGGAGGAGGCAGGTCTGCGGTGCCCTGAGGACGTCAGACAAAGATGCAGACGGGGCAGAGGCACAGAGAGACAGACAGACACAGACAGAGACAGGGAGAAACAGAGAAAGAGAGTCCGGGACAGAGGGACAGAGAGGGACGGAGAGATTCAGACAGACAGAGAGGGGAAGTCGGGAGGGGCGGCTGGGGCAGGGAGGGGTCTGCTGGGTGCTCTCGGCTTCCCCGGCCCCGGCCCCGCCCAGGACGAGGCAGGCCGCTGCCCCGGCCCCTCCGGAGTCCCTTCCTCATACCAGATCCCGTCTCCTGGGGACACTGTCACTTCCTGCCAACCGCAGGTGCCTGCATGCAACCCAGAGTTAGAGTTGAGGAACCTGCCGCCTGCGCGGGGAAGGGACAGGTGATGGAGTCGGGACACGGCCCCCCAGCCCCCCCGCGCGGAGGGAGCTCAGAGAAGAGCCTGGGCTGTCAGGAGGGGGGTTTGGGATTTTTCCTGGAAATCAAGGATGACGGCCATAAAACAGACTCTCACACACTCCTCCACCGTCGGGAGCCCAACACAGACCCCACGCCGGGCCCTGGAACGACCCGCCATGTCACTCCCAGCCAGCGAGCGAGCGAGCACCCCGGGGACATGGGTGGGGGGCTGTGGAGGGCACCAAAGGTCCAACCTTCCGGTCACAGGACAAAGGAGTCCTGGGGATGTGCCAAAGGCGTGACCATAGTGATCACGCCACAGTGTGTATTTGAAAGTGTCCAGAGAGTTCCTCTAAAAAGCTCCCAGCCCAAGGAAATCTGTAACTCTGTGGGTGGTGGGTGCTAAGGAGATTACTGTGGAGGTCATTTCACAAAATGGGCAAATATCAGATCATGAAGTTGAACGCCGAAAACTAATACAATGTCGTATGTCAATTATATCTCCACTTTTAAATTAAATGAATAGCTCTGGCCGGTGTGGCTCAGTGGATTGAGCGCCAGTCTGCGAACCAAAGGGTTGCTGGTTCAATTCCCAGTCAGGGCACATGTATGGGTTGCGGGCCAGGTCCCCAGTAGGGGGCGCTCAAGAGGCAACCACACATGGATGTTTCTCTCCCTCTCGTCCTCCCTCCCTTCCCCTCTCTGTACAAATAAATAAATAAAATCTTTAAAAATAAAAAAACTATAAAATTAAATGAGTAATAATAAAAGTAGAGTGACCACCAGCCACCAGGTGGGAAAACTACCGGTTGCACCGACGGAAGAGCAGAGAAGAGCCTAAAATACCGGCCGCCTGGCTCCCTACAGAGGTTTGCGCACGCCTGCCCCAAACCGTGGGCCACGAGGTCGTGTCCCCGGGTTCCCAGCTCGACCGAATCCACTGGATTTGCACGTGGGCGTGCGTGCAGCCAAACGCCGTCAGAGTGATGCCTGCCACCCACACCTGTCTGTCTGTCCTTGTAAGGGGAACTCTTCGTGGGGTCAGCGTCCTTGATCTCCCCCAAAACAGTGACACTCTGGTGACATCATTCTATGACGTGTCCTAACGGCCCGTCTAAAACGTGTTCTCGAGGGGAGGTCAGGTCACCTGTGGCATCCTCACCTGAGGATGCAGAGCCGCTGGCACAAATCAGGTGGAGGGCGGGTTTCTATTGGCCCGGGAGCCGCCCCTGAATGCTGAGTGAACAGGTTAGAAGGAATGGAGTCCGCGAACAAAGAAAAGGCGTAGACTCTGCAAAGATATTTGGGTCACAGGAGGGACTTCTCCAATGCGGTCCACCCCCGAGGGGACCCACGAGTGGCTAGCTCCACCCCAAACCCTCAGAACTGGGAAAACGGTAATGAGAGTCTGTCACTTGCGGCGCCATGGATGATTACCACACACACTGCTTCTCCTTCATCTTCTAATCCTCACCCGAGGTTACGTTTACTGCTTTTAGAGAGAGAGGGAGGAGGGAGAGAGAGAGAGAGACGTGGATGTGAGAGACCAGCCTTGATTGGCTGCCTCCTGGACGTGCCCCGACCGGGAGTCTAACCCGCAACCTTTGGGTGCACGGGCTGATGCTCCCACCAGCTGAGCCGCCCGGCCAGGACCACCCTTGTTCCTCACACTGGTTCCGTATTGACCTCAGTCCAAGGTTCAGGAATTCGCGAGGCGTCACTTCCTCCCAAGTCACCGTCGTGCCTGGGGCAGGGGTGGGTGGTGCCGGGTGGCAGTCTGTGTGCAGACACACAGCATCTCGGCTCCGGGCTTCCCTCCGCTCCGTTTCACAGTGTCGGCCTCGCTAACTAGCTGTGGCTCTGCCCCCACGCCGGTGGTTCTCCAACGCCACCGTGCGTGAGCATCACACAGGAAGATGGTATAAGCGGCAGCTTCCCCGGCCCCACCCACGGAGACCCTGCTTCTGCAGGGCTGGGGCGGGGAGCCGGCTCTGGGTGACCGAGGGCACAGGGACTCAGGCACCGGTGGCCTAGCCCTCCAATCGAACATGAGCCCCATCACCGGGGGTCGCCCTGGAGCAAGGAGCGAAATGCTTTACCGGAGCCTCGCCGTGAAGGCCACACACCGGAGATCCTGGCTGGCCACCGTGGCCGCCTCAGCAGAGCCACACCCGTCCTGAGCAGCAGAAACCCCAGCAGCTCACAAACTCTGCTCCCTGGAGTTAGCAGAACAGCAGCCTCCACGTCCTGCCACCAGAAACAGAAACTGGGGGTTCACGGGCACAGGCCACGAATGACCCAGAGTGAATGAAGGATGACCCTGCGTGGGCAGAGTCACCAGGGCCCTGAGGAGTGGCAGGGAGAGGCCGGCAGAAACCCTTGAGGACAGAGGCGGGGCCAGCAGAGGCTGCCGCTGGCTTTGAAGATGGAAGGGGCCACGAGCCGAGGAGAGCGGGGGCCTCGGGACACTGGAAAGGCCGGGAAACGACCCTCCACTGGAATCCCCAGAGGAGCCAGACCTGCCGGTGACGCCTCGGTTTTGGTCCCGAGAGGCCACCTACTTGTTTCTTACAGGTTTTACATGAACGCTGCCCAATGCCACCATCACTGACGGCAGAATGAGTGACTCCTTTCTCCGCCTCTGCAGAATTCTGGGGGCGGCCTCCATAAACATTCATTACAGCCTGAGGTTCCTTGTGACAATGCTGTCTTCTTCTTATTCTTCTTCTTCAAGGTGATGGCCCTCCCAGCTGACAGGTGAGTCAGCAGCCCGGAGGGACCACGGGACCCAGGGCCCTGTCCTGGGAGTCGCTTTTAAAGGACTCCAGTGCCCGGCATCAGGGGGTAATTTAGACGCTTGCCTGGCGACTCTCAGGTGAGCAGAAGAGACAAGTCACGTGCAGGTCAGCGCGTAGCTGAATGATCACAGATGCTGGCCCAGGTCCAGGGCAAAGGAGCCGCCCTCGTGAAAACAGCCCCAGATGTGGGACCCGGAGCCTTGGCCAGAGGGCTCGGGGGGAGGGCTTTGCGGCTGACTAGCCCGAGCTATTCCCCAGCAAGTTTCCTAGACTCTCCGGCCGACACTTCGCTGGCGATCCAACAGGTGGGGGAGACAGGGCTTTCTTCCAGTCACTTTCATCTGTGTCAGTTTCTGCCACTGACACTGTCTCCGGAACGTCACCGCTGGCCACGTCCAGGGACTGAGTCCTCGGTAGTATGGACGCTCTTTCCACCACCGAGAACGTGCGGGATGTTAGGGAGGAGTCCCCTGGGCGGGGAAGCAGGGTCGGTTCCTGGCCCTGGGGCGGACGGAGCCCCAAACCCCGTGCCAGACAAGGGCCCCAAGGTACCCTCCCAGAGGCAGGACTGCGTGTCAGGAGGGGCTCCCGGAGGAGGACCCCGGCGGTGTCACATGTCCAATTACAGGGGTAATTAGAGGGAGGCCCAACCCGGCTAGGAGGTCAGCGGAGGCAGGCGTGGGGCAGACCGGTTTCTCAGCCTCGGCGGCCTCTCGCCGTCAGCAGCCCGGCGTCCTCGGCCTCCACCTGCGCCAGGTGCTGCTCCTCTTGCTCATCAGAGAAATGCTCATCAGAGACCAGAACGCAAGGCCACTGCCCACCCGCCCGCAGGCCTGGGTTACTTCCCCGTCCAAGTCAGATCATTGGAGAACCAGTGAAATGCACAGACACACAGCCGCCCTCAAAACGCCCGGAAAGATCACCAGGCAGCGCGGGCCTGCCGGCACAGCCCGGGACAGCGTGGCAGTGTGCTCACACCTCATCTGACCTTCACGGTGACCCCACACGGCCGAGGCGCGGGGGGCATCTTCACGTTCGCCCGAAGACATTGGTCAAAGGTCACTGGGGCTCAGCCCTAAAGCTTTCCAGCAGCGTAGCTGTAAGGAGAAAACTCTAGAACAAAACCCAGGAGACGTGAGTTCTGGCCGGTCACTCTAGACTCCGCTTCTCATCCGAAAAATCTGTGTGATCATAGTTATGTTCTCGGACGTCAGTGCCTGTTTGCTTAAAAGGCAACATTGTAGCCCTGGCTGCTGTGGCTCAGTGGACTGAGTGCCGGCTTGCGAACCAAAGGGTCGCCGGTTCAACTCCCAGTCAGGGCACAAGCCTGGGTTGCAGGCCAGGTCCCCAGTAGGGGGCGCACAAGAGGCAATAGCACATTGATGCTTCTCTCCTCTTTCTCCCTCCCTTCCCCTCTTTCTAAAAGTGATAAATAAAATCCTTTTTAAAAAAGAATCAACCAATGAATGCATGAATAATTGGAAAAACAAATCTCTCTCTCCCCCATTCGTCTCTCTCTAAAAATCAATAGGTAAAAATTTTAACATAAAATAAAATGCAGCCGGTGAAATCATGCCAGGCGGTTGCAGAGGGGAATTGGTGCCAGAAAAGAAAAATAAGGCCGGGAGAGTGAGCAGAGCACGGGGTGGCAGGAGAGGCCTCTGGGAGCAAAGGCTGCTAAGACCGTCAATGTCCCTACGCCCTGGGGTGCGCCCTGGGGCTCACCTCTCCCCGAGGGCTGCTGGCTGTCCACGAGTATCATTCAGGTGAGGAACTGGGTGCCCCCTGGAAAAGGGTGAGAGCCCAGTGACAATCACAGGAATGACAGACAGGGGTCAGTGCGTCGGTGACAACCGCAGCAGCTCAGCTGGTACGGGGCGTAGTGACCTGTTGATCACCCCATGGAAGCCAGCGAACACTCCAGTCTGCCTGTTTGTGCGACCGACCCACGGGGCCAGGAACCTGGCAAGGGGCCCAGGGAAGGGCAGACGGCAGGCGACACCCACGGGGGGAGTGGGCAGGACGCTCCCAGAAAAGGTGCAATGGTGAGAATCCACAGAGGTGGGATGTCACAGGGTGGGCACCGAGGCTTCGGAAGCCTGGAAAGATATCGAAAGGAGAGAGAGAGAGGGGTCCCAGGTCGCAGGCAGCTGGGCCGGCTCCCTGCCGCCTGTCCGTCCCCGCCCTCCCTTCTGTGCCTGGTGGCCTGGGGGGCGGGGAGCCAGGGGACTCGCTCTGCCAGGGTCCGAGGAGCACAGGCCCCACCCTGCTCTGCAGTGGACAGCCGACCCGGCGAGCAGGCCCAGCGCCCCCGGCAGGGGGAGAACACGGGGCCAGCCAAGTCTCGGGACAGCCGGTGGGCTGACTCGGTCAGCTTTCCAGAATGACACAACCTTCCCGAGGGGGTGTTCCTGTTTGGCTCGGGGTGAGAGCCAAGTTCCCAAAAACATCCTGTTTCCACACTCGGCTGGATGTTTGCACAAGCGAAAGCCGATAGGGACCCAGGGTCCGGGCGCTTAGTGGGGGCCTCAGGCCAGCACAGGGCGGTGCCGGGAAGGGGGCACCTGGCAAACCAGCTGCTGCCGAGCTCCCACAGGTGTGGGGCCGGCTGCACCCAGCCCCTGCTTCAAGAGCAGGGCCCGGAGGTGAAGGGGCCCTGGCTAGGGACAGAAGAGTGGCTGTGTTTGTTCTGCAAACAGCCCGTGGGGAGCCGGAGGCGGGACTCAGAAACTCTAGAAGGCCGCAGAGCAGGCAGTGGGGTTCAGGGGGGAGACTGCTTGGTGGGGCGAGTGCCCTCCAGCTGCAAGCCGGCGCCAGAGCGGCAGGAAGAGGGTGTGTTGCAACGCACGCTTTCGACACCCGCTCTGGAGAGGAAAGTGGCTGCATGCTTGGGCCCCCACCTTTACCCCAAATGTCGTCGGCATGAATGGGGGGGCGGGGGGCAGGCCTGCACAGAGCTGTCGCGGCGAACACAGAGGCAGCCACCGAATTCATTTTCCCTTCGTTAAGAATACCCTAATTTGCATGATTAATATGTCATAGTCGCTAAACACAGGCAGCCACGAATAAAATCACTGAACAAAAATGCCACCTGCTAAGCCCAACAGAAGACAAAGAAATGACTCGACACAGTGACAGGAGCAGAAGACTCGGTGTTTCCCCCCAAACAATGCTCAGACGGCTTGAAATGGCACCGTGATCGGGACATAAGGAGGAGGGCCAGCACATTCAGAGGTGGGGTGGGCTCCGGGTCCCTGGGAAGCTGGAGGGTTGCTCTCGGGCTGTTCCAAAAGCCCCAGCTGAGGCAGCGTCCCGCTGCCCAGCCCGCGGGCTCCCTCCCCGCCTCCACCCTGCTTCCTGAGTCAACCCCGGGCCACAGCGGTGCCACGTCAGCCCAGAGCCACGCCGTCCTCTGGCTGCAGCCTCAGCGATTTCTGGCTGGAACCAGGGGGAGGGGGGAGGAGGTCAGCAAGGGCACAGTGACCACGGGGAGCAGAGGGGAACCTGGGAGGGTCTCCAGTGAGGGGGTGTGTCGTGGGCCCTGGCTGGACGCCGTGTGGGGTGCTGGGGAGAATTCGTGTGTGGGTCCTGGACACAGATGTCAGCCCACACCCCGGAGGACAGTCTGTACAGCAGAACTTTCTGCCATGGGTGGAATGTTCTAGATCTGCCGTGTCCCTGAAATGTGGCTGGGTGACAGAGGACCGGCTCGTCCATTTCATTCGACTGGCAAGCGTGGATATCAGAAGAGCCACGTGTGGCTGGGGGCCACGGGACCCGCCGGGGCCTGGAAGGAAATGAGGACCAAGGGATGCAGATGGAAAGGGGGTTACTTGGGGGTCGGGTGGAAGGGACCCATGGCTGCAACCCCCTCCTATCGACAACCCGGAAGGTTCCGTGCTGTTGCAAGGCCGTCTCCCACCACGAGCAAGAACCGACCATTTCCCCAGACGAGGCTCGGTCTCCGTCGGATGTCACAGCTAATGGGACTTGACCTTCACCCTCTATTCCAAGTCTTCCCTGGGCCACACTCCAATTTGTTCTCCACACTCTCGGTTGCTACCTCCTCCTACCGGCCCTGAGACCATGAAACAACTAATTGCTCAGCTTTGACCTAAGTGACAGAAAAGTCCCGAACTCCCTCAAGGTCAGGACGAGTCAGTGTAGACGGGAAACCCAGAGAATTCAGAAAACACTTGTTCCCAAGTGTCCTCACCGGCCGTCGTACCAGGGGCTCCTGTAGACCAGGCTGAGCCCCGTCCAGGGACCCCCACGGTCTGGAGTCACAAAAATATGAGAAAACAATGAACCAAAATCGTGAGAAATGCCCGTCAGGGTCGAGGAACCAGGAACGCCTGTGAGCAGAGAGCTGGGACCCGGGTTGACCAGCGCACATGATGTGAAGGGTCGAATGCACTGTCTCTTGTTTTCGTTGGCACGGGGGGCCGGGGGTGGGGGATGGGAAATGGAAGCCTGCCCCCCGGCGAGGCGCACGCCTCCGTGAGGTCCAGCCGGTCCGGGCTCGCCCGAGTACCCGGACAGCACTTCGAACCCTCTCTGAGACTGGAGAGGACGCAGGCACACGCCGATTGAGCAGAGCAGACAGAAGCGCGTCGGAGAGAAGGAGCAGGCCACCCTTGCACAAGAGCTCTCCTGCAGAACAAACACTCTCTGAGACGGGGGAGGGCCCTGCGGGTCTGGAAGCCAGCGGGAGGGCCGCCAAGCAGTGAGCCGCAGAAAAACAACCCGGCCTCGGGGCAGGGGCGAGGCCGGAGGAAGGGCTGGGGCTTCCGCAGAGTCATCCAGCTGTGCCACCCAGAGGAGTCCCACCGTCTTCCCCCGAAACGTGCTCGGCCACCGTCCACCCAGACCTCGGAGACTCAGCTCCGCCCCCGGCCCCCCCGGGGGACCCCGGGCCCCCGGCCGGCAGCGTGGGGCTGGGCTGCCTACACCGGGCAGGTCACTGTGCCCCGCGGCTCTCCGTGGGTCCTCACGGCTGACGGGTCCTCTCCCCGCCCGCGGACCCGCGCCACCCCCAGCCCTCGGTCTCCGTGGCTGAGCCCAGGCCTCTCCTCCCGCCCGGCACACGGCCAACTCCTAGCTGGACGGCGAGGGTTGTCCACGCTGCTCTTCTCCGTGAGCACGGGCTTGTGGATCGCAGCCGCCCCTACAGGAAGGGAGGCTGCCGACGGTGACCCCGGGCCGACGGCTGCGTTCTGCCCCGTCAGCAGCCACAGCTCTGGGAATGCTACCAACATTTTGTTTTTCTCCGTTAAGGCAAAGAAGACAGCGCACGGCACCGGTGTCGCAACTCGGTCACTGACATCAAACCTCACCCCGGCGGCCCCCACACGCATCCGTCCCCAGAGGCCACCAACCCGGCCCCCTGGCCACACGCCAGCCACGTCAAAGGCCTCTCCCCCAGAAAGCACTGAGTCTTGAGGCATCTGTCTGCTAACCCTCTCCGAGTCTTCCGCGGGGCCCGCACACCCCTCCTGCGGTACAGCTGGTCCCACCCGACATCGGTGCAGAACCACGCGGCCTCCGCACCCCTGAGCGCGGTGGCCGGCCCCCGCCGGGGCCCCCGAGCTCATCTCCGTCCAGGCAGTGTGGGTGAGGGCGGGAGCCGGCCTGCCAGAGTGCTCTTAGTTTCACAGGGGAGCGCCCCCATCCCCCCACCGCGGGTTAGGGTAGAATGTTCTAGAATCCCAGACGTGTGGGCGGGCGTCGGGGGAGGCACCGCCCTGTCCGCACAGGGGTTCCATCTAGGCTCACGGTTCGCACGCACACACGCGAAATCTTCCCGCCTGCCCGGCAGCAGGCCACAGCTCGCAGACCCTGGGTGTGTCTCCGACAGGACACCTGACGCCGAGGGACACCTACTTGTGGGGGGCTCTCTCTGAGAGCCGGGGCAGCCCCGCACCCCTGACACAGGATCGAGCCCGAGGAGGCACCCGTAATTTGTCCATTCCTCGTCGCCTTACATTCGATATGACGTCAGCATGCTGAGGGATCCCACCAGGGGGCACATCGCTGCAGGGAAGGGCCCCTGTGTCCTGGCCCAGCTGGGCAGGTTTAGCGTGTGGCCCCTTTTTGTCCACTCAAAGGGGGGTCCTGGGCACCTGGGAACCTGCTCGAACGCAGACCCTGGGCCCCCAGAGCTGACTGAGGCCAGGAAGAGGACGGATGGGTGAGGCCGAGGGAGGACCGCACCAGTGTGGTTTGAGGATGAGTGTCTTTATTCAGAGGTTCACGTTCAAGTTCACGCTGCTGGTCAGGCCTGTCCACACCTGTGAGAAGTTTTGTGCGCCTGTTTGAGCCAAACTGATGACGGTTGCCGGGAAGTAAAACCTCAACGGATTGAGCAAACGCTCCAAAAATGGCAGTTCATTTTATCCACCACCATCAAAGCAGGAGGTGTGAGGGGGTTCCCTGAAACCCATTGGTGGTAGATCAGGGAGGCGGGACAAAGCAAAGCAGGGAAGCCCCTGGCATTGGATCAAAGTAAAATGATAGACACGTCTTTACACCAGTGGGTGCAGGCGAGTCACCAGCCAACAACATACATAATGATGCCGAGGGATTGGTGGTCACTCTCTGGTGGGAGGTGGTGCCCGAGGGGTTTGGAAAAAGGGAGGGTGCCCTGACATTCCGAAGGCGTGTCATCGCAGAAGCAGAGAGACAGCCAACTAACTGCCTTGGTGAAGGTGAAGATTAACTTCCGCGGGGAAGATCGGAGCCGGGGACCCGCCCTGACCTGCTTTCCTTTTGGACCATCCCACGGGGTTACCGTGGGTCTCTGAGTGTGGGAGGCTACCACGTGGGCTCCCCCTGAGCTGGCGGGGTTAGCGTGTGGCCCCTTTTTGTCCACTCCAACGGTGTTCCTGGGCGCCTGGGAACCTGCAGGAACGCAGACCCTGGGCCCCCAGAGCTGCCTGAGGAGACTGCGGGCGGACAAGGCGACGTGAGGGAACCTGGAAGTTCCAACGGCACCGCTTCCGCCAGCTTCAACGAACAGCTTTGCTGCCTTGTCCTACGAAACGGGACAAGAAGCCCCGGGGGAGCACAGACATTGCTCCGCCCCCAGTCGCCGCGGCCTGCGAGGACAGTGCAGACCCCCTCCCAGCAGCCAGAGCGACGCTCGGCGGCCAGATTCCTGGAAGGCATCTTCCCCGGCAGCGCTGTCTCCTGGCTCGGGACAGACACGGGGCAGATCGATAACGCGAGCAAACACGCGCTCTGACGCAGGAGGAGCCGCAGGTCACGGCAGGCAGAGGGCAGGAGAGGTCGCGCCTGCTGGACACACGCACACAGACGCACGCGCACACGCGCGGCGCCGCCCTGCAGCCTGCCTGGGACCCGGCGGGAGCCCGGAGCCCGCGGAGCAGTCCGCCTCCAGGAACCCCGGTGCTGCGCTGCGTCAGCCGGCCGTTGTTTCAGCGGCTGCCTGTCACTGGGAGAGAACACAGATGGGGCGGGGGCTGCAGGAGGGGAGAAAGGAGGGGCTTTGGGGGGCGCCGAGTTTGTCCCAGGGCCCCCCAGCCGTCCCCCATCCTGCACGCCCCCGCCCCGGGCTCAGGACCGTTCTGAGAGTGGATGAGTTCACTGGGGGCTGCCAGGTGCATCGTGGGCCGCAGGTGTGCCCCTGTATTTGCACCTGGGTCACCCAAGCTTGGAGTGGGCTGTGGACACCGCAGCCCAGGAGTCGGGGACTAGACGTCAAGGTCAGCACATCCAGACTTCCGTACCCTTACTGCTCAGGCCCTGGATCAAAAAGTATTTCTGACTTAAATATTTTTGATTTAAATCTATAGATATATCTATCTATACCTCCATCTATGTACAAACGCGGAAAGCCTTCAAAGCCAAGAAGGGGGTGAGGAGTAAGAGAATCAGATTTTGGGGGCCTCCCGATGTTTGAGGAAGCGGAAACGCAAAGGACGTGGTGAGTCAGAACCGGAACTCAGAGTCCAGGGACCTCCCGGCCCAACCGCTCCAAACCACACTCTGAAGCTCCGACACCCACACACTGTTAGTTCTGGACATGGAGAATGTTCTAGCAAGTAAGCATAATACACACGCTGCCTCATGGACACATTCAAGCGGGCGCCCGAGTAGAGAGAAGTGTAACTTTGCTAGTTTTCCGCTCTGTTAAAAGAGGGGGAGAGAGGGGTATTCTAAATGGATTAGGATGCTACTTCTCGGCAGTAAGTTCATGTCTGACACTTATTAATAGAAAGGTTCAGAGCTTTTTGAGAGATGCTACGAAAAAGGATTATACTCAAGAAGCTGACGAAACTGTATCACACAGGGGGGTCCAGTCCGCTCTAATACAGGGGTGCGCCAGGATCCACAGCCTTGGGAGGGACCGTGGCCCCCGTATTGAGCAGACACAGGTACAAGCACAGGTGCGCACTCACTGCGTGCTTGCCAGAAATGCAGCATCCCAGGCTCCGCCCCCACCCCGCCGGGGGGCCTGGGCACCAGAATCTGCATTTTCACAGGAAAAACCAACTGCCGTTAGAGGCATCTCGTCACCCTTAGCACCGATGCTGAGCGAGCACCCAGTGCTGTCTGTACGGAGCAGGCTGCTTTTACAAAGGAAGAATCCACCTTTCCTTCCCATACAGACCGACATCGGTCACAATAACCGCGGCCACCTGGCCACGCACCACAGGAAGAGGGAGAAAAGTCCTTCTTTTGCAAAATCTCTTGGAGAAAGAAGACTTCGCGTGATTTCCTGAAGCTACGGGAAATTTGAAGTTGAGGACAAGGGAGCTGTGGACGGTGCATGTGAGGGAGGTCCCTGGGAAATGAGCCAGCCACCCCGGGAAAGGCCAGTGGCCAGCCACAGGCCTGTGCACACAGGCCGGGGCGACGGGGAAGCTCGGAGGAGGGAAGTGAGAGAGCAGGGGCCACCCTGGTGGGTCACGGGGCCTCCGCTGGGTCAAGTCCAGGACACAGTCGCTGGCCCAGGAAACGGAAACCACTCCTGCAGTTTATCCAGCAGACCCGAGGGGCTGCGCTGAGGTCTGGAGGGAGGGCTTCCCCCCTCCCCGCCACCATGGGGGCTGGGCTGGCTGTGGCCAGCCACCTGCAGGTCCCTCCCCAGCCCTGGACCGGAGAGCTGAGCCAGCAGTGGGATACAAACCCACAGATTTTGTTGAAAGGACCCAGTGCAGCCGTGCGGAGCAGTAACCCACTTCATAGTAAACGCATCTCAAATATTCTCTTTAGTGAGGAAAATGCCCTCGCGCGTCTGTTCTATTATTCATGGCTTTCCTGGGGGCTGGCCCGGGACTCTCCGTGTCTCTAAGAGTCTCCTCTTTTCATTTGTTCGCGGCGCTCCGGGTTTGTTTTCCGACATAACTCACTCCGAGGACAAGAGCCGTCTCCTCGGCACCTCGCTGGCAAATCAAAGGCCCGTGCACCCTGGTTTAAAAATAAAACGCACTGACAGCAAGAATCGGAAAGCAGCCTGGAGCCTCATAAATAATGTTCCGAGTCAAGTGCTCCTCTTCCGGCACGTGTTTTGGCAGCAGCTCGGGTCGATGTCCCTCCGGGACACCGGTGACGAAGTGCTGGAGCCACCGACGGACGGCAGGGTGGGGTGCCACCGTGCAAGGCACAGGCAAAACCCAGAGAGGGGCTGTGTGCGCTTTCTTGTCCACAGCACCTACGGCCGTGCGAATAAAAACGCCGGGGGCCGTTCCCGGGTCTAGGCCTGTGCCGACAGAACACACAGAACCAGTAGCATCGGCACGGCGGCGGTAAGTGGATTTTTTTTTACAGTTGCAACGTTTTCTTCACATTTGCATGAAGTGATACAGTAATAACTCCAGACAGGGACAAGGGAAGGGTGGAGACTGCAATCCACAGGGCAAGCACTAAAAGAAGGCAAAAAAAAAAAAAAAGCTAGAGCTTCAAAAGGCCATGAAATGGGAATTTGAACAATCCACCAACTCCAAAGGCAGGAAAGGAAGAAAATAAAAAGACACACAGGAACAAAGAGCAGAAGTGTATCCGTGGTTACAGTTGGCACAGAGGGTTAAACTCTGCAGAGCCGCAGCAGAGTGGTTTCAAAGCGCGAGACCCGGTGACGCGCTGCCAGCAGGAGGCGCTCTTCCAACGTGAGAACACGGAGAAGCTGCAAGCCCAGGTGGGGGGTGAGGAGGCGGGAGCCGCTGCGTTTACCTCGGATCGAAGACACCTGAAGACCAAGAATGTCACCAGAAATAAAGAAAGACATTCCACAATAATCAAGAGGATCCATGCCTCCCAAAGCTGAACTGTAATAAATGTGTATGCGCCTAATAACAGAGCTTCAAAATACAAGCGGCAACAGGGCCACAGCCAAAGGGGACAGCTGCCCCGCACGCACGCATGTGCGCGCCGTGTCACGCAGCTCGGAGCTCCGCGTCCGCCGCCGGCCACGTCCTCTGCAGCGGATCGCCGGGCATGACAGCAGGTCCCTCTGGAGACGGACGGTTCGGTGTCCCTCAGAGGAGAGGTCATCTGCTTCTTCGGCGGTGTCAGAGGGCATCCGAGGGCCCAGACCCCTCACGGCTGCTTCCCCGTTGGGCGCGGCGCTCAGCCCAGAGGGGAGCGAAGGCCCTGGGTGTCGGCAAGGCCCACGCTCCTCCGATTCCTCGACTCTGCGGGGTCCCCTCTGCCGGCTGAAGCCACCTCTGCGCGTCCAGCACGGCGGACACGGCGGACACTCCCTGAGGGTCTGTGCTGTTTGTTTGCCTTCACTGTGCTGTGCAATTGACTGGGGCGGCCTTGGTTAACACGATCACAGCGGTCTCGGGTGTGCAGCCCCGTGCCACGCCATCCATTTGCTGTGTGGTGTGTTCTCCGTCCACGTTCACGCAGGGTTCGAGGAGTGAAAACCAGGGAGGGAGGGTGGGCGGGCGGACGGGCAGCGGCCTGAGGCTCAGCCCGCCGAACCGGGGCCCCCGCTCGGACCCCCATTCTGTGCAAATCTCCTAACTCAGGACCCGACGTCTCGGCCTGCTGACGCCTCTCTCGCAGGTGTTCGTGAGGACTGGACAACAGAGGCGGGATGGGCGTTCCCATTTTGCAGGATAACCGGGGAAAACAGGGCTGCGAGGTGCCCCCCCCCGTCTGCACCCCGCCCCCCCAACTCTACACCCCGCCCTCCAGAAATGCCGCTGCTGATGGCGGGTGGGCCCACCGCCTCCCCTCCTCCCCACACACTGCCGCACCACCGCTGGGGCTGCTTTCAAACAACGGACACGTACTGTCTCAACCGGAGTCTGCAACCCACGCCGGGCAGTCAGCTTCACGCCCCCTCTGAAGGCTCTGCGGCAGGAGCCCCCCTCCGCTTCCAGCTTCCGCTGGCTCCTGGCCATCCCTGACACCCCTCGGCTTGTGGACGGTCACTCCAGTCTTTGTCTCCATCATCGCGTGGCCTCTCCTGTGTCTCTTCCCCTTCTCCTAAAGTGACACAAGTCACACTGAATAAGGGCCAGTCCCACCCCACTGGGACCTCGTCCCGACGCATCACATCTACAGAGACCCAACATCCAAATAAGGCTGGATTCTGGGGTTCCAGAATGTCATGGGCCTGGGGCGGGGCGGGGACACCGTCTGACCTAGCGTACCCTGTTTGCCAAGGCCATCTACCATGCTCCCAGTCCCGTCTGCACTCCCTGGGGACACACAGCCACCTCCACACCCCGAACCTGCCCTCGGCCAGAGCAGCCTGCCCAACCCAGACGTGACCTTCCTGCAGCCCGGCCCCTGTGCCCCCTGACCCCACAGCCATGGTGACGCTCCACGCCACTCCTGCCACCCAATCCCAGGGCCACTCTGTGGACTTTGTCACAGGCAGCTGCTCTTGCCAGAAAGCATGTGCTCATGAGTCCCTGTGTGACACGTGTCTCTTCTCCGCCCCGGCACGTCATACCCAGTGACAAGTGTGTAGGTGCTGGGTTCTGCCAGCAGGCAGAACAAGCTGCCAGCAAGAGGGGCCCCATGCCCTCTGTCCCCACGAGGGCGCCCGGGGTCCTCTCCCTACTGCACCCCCCTCACCCCTGCGTGTCCTTGTCCCACCAGCCATCAGCCCCATTCTCCTTCCTGTCCCTCTGGAAAACCGGATCTTGAGGCCCCCGAGCGTGGGCCTTCCCTGCCCGGAGCGCAGCACGAAGCATGACCACCCCCCCTGTGGAATCCAGTCACCCACCGCCACGAGGTCCTCAGCACGGAGACACAAACTGGCGTCACTTCTGCTCAGCTTCGCCGTGGCCACGCCTCCTCCTGCAGCAGAAACGGAAACTCCCCGAGGGCCCACGCCTGGAGCCCGCCACCCGCCCACCGTCCTGGACGGGGGCGGCGCCCTGGTCGCCAGAAGCCCACCGCTGGGCCCAGACCCCTGCTCTGAACTGTCCCTTCTTCATCTCTCTCCTCCTGGAATCTCCCCTCAGCACTTAAATGGTGCCCGCCCCTTCCATTTTAAGAACAAAAACTCCCTCCACGTCACATTTGCCCCCCAGTTGCCTATTTCTGTCCCCTATTCTGCAGAAGCCCGGCTGCTTCTGGCCCGAAGGGCCCCACGGCCCGTGTCACCTCGGCCCTCGGCTGCCAACTCTCCTTTGGGGATGCACGTTTCTGGGTGCAGAGACCAGTACCTTCGCCCCTTCCCTGGACGTTCCTTCGGGTGCCCTTCCCCCCAGGGCCGTCAGAGGCTCACGGGTCAGTCACCCCTGGACCTGGCCATCGTCCAGTGGCTCTGGTCACCACTCGCAGTGGTCTGCATCCCTGAAATGCAGAGCCACCCAGCATGCAATCTGGCACAGCAAAAGGCTCATCTCTCGGCTAATCATCACTCTCCTACATGCCTTCCAGCGATGGACACAGAAATGGACCAGGTGACCCAGCGGGACCTGCAGGGCAGCCCTGGGCTCTTCCGCCCTGGTTCTGCTGTGCACTGGCTGCCGGCCAGCCGCACCAGGGACAGCAGCGGGGTTAGGGCCTCGGGGAGAACCCGGACCAGCTGGAAACGAAAGGCATATCTCTCTTTTTCTTTCCCTGATTTTTCTTTTCTTTCAAGGTTTTATTTATTTTTAGACAGAGGGGAAAGGAGGGACAAAGAGAGGGAGAGAAACATCAATGTGTGGTTGCGTCTTGTGCGCCCCCTACTGGGAACCTGGCCTGCAACCCAGGCATGTGCCCTGACTGGGAATCGAACCTATGGCCCTTTGCTTCCCAGGCCAGCACTGGATCCACTGAGCCAAGCCAGCCAGGGCTGAAAGGACTGTTCTTGCAAGACGTGGTGGCTGCCCCTCCACAGTCTGTCCAGAAGGCAGCCCCTATGACCAGGCCACTGGGTGTGTTTCCGTGAGCTGCCGCGGCCGGCGTGACAAGGCAGGGCCTCAAATTCGATTTTCCTTCTTCACCTCTCCCCTTTGATAGGGGACTTAAGAGTTGGAAAATTATTAGTTTAAGTAATAGCTAATCAGCTTAGCAATCAAGGCGTGTAAAAGCTTTGTTCCAGGAACGGAAGGTGTGACCCACCCAGACTCCAGGAGACCATAAGCAGGCCCAGCTGTGTTCCTCCGGAGGACTGCAAGCAATTCAAGATGATATCTGAGCCACTGTGCCCGGGGCAGGGGGGGTGACCACCGCCCAGGAGAGAAGGCTGAAGTTGGGTTTTTTAAATCCAATTAACTTTCCCCTGAATTCTAAACACCTTACCTACACTTCATTCTCCTTTTAAAAAGGGCCATTTTAAAATGGAATTTAAGACGGTCTGTCAGGGTGTGAACCCGCCATCTTCTCAGATCGCCGGCCATCTGAATAAAGCGCCCATAAAGATTCAATCGCTGTCATTGCTTATTGGGTTTGGGAGTGACAGGCAGCCCGGACGCCGCCGGTGTCTTTCCCAGTTTCACCTTTACTCTCACAGGGCGACAGTTACCGATCAGTCAGGGAGCTCGGCCACGCCCCAAGGTACAGGAGCCATATCCTGGAGCACAGCGATGACCTAACCTGTCCACACCCCCGGACTGACGGCAATAAACAAACGGTAGCAGGTGCCGGTGAAGATTCGGGGAAATCCGAACCTCCGCTGGTGGGAGTGTAGTCGGGGTGGCTGCTGGGATGACAGCCAGCCCTCCGCAGAAGGTTAAGGACTGACTGGTGTGGCCCAGAGGGTTGAGTGTCGTCCCACAAACTGATGAAAGGTCACCAGTTTAATTCCCCGTCAGGGCACAGGCCTGGGTTGCAGGCCAGGTCCCCAGCTGGGGGCCTGCGAGACGCAACCTATCCATGTTTCTCTCTCACATGGATGTTTCTCTCTCCCTCTCTTTCTCTTTCCCTTCCCCAAATATAAATAAATTAAATCTTTTAAAGAAAAAAAGATTGAGGACTGAGCCACCACATTGGCCAGCGAGCCCCCCCCCCCAGCAGCTCACCCAGAGAAGGGACAACGTGCGTCCAGCAGGGACTGACAGACGAAGGTCCACAGAGACATGATCCATCACAGACAAACAGCCAAACAAGGCACGGAGCCAGGGGGGAGGGGAAAACAAAGCATGGCATTTCCTGGTAGTGAGACGCTATTCACCCGTAAAAAGCAGTGAACGCTGACACCGGCTGCAACGTGGATGAACTTTGAAACACTCTGCTAAAGGGAAGGAGGAAGGAAGAAAACACGAAGCCCTCAAGTTACAGGGTCCGGCTCCTGTGAAATTCCAGAGCAGGAGGCGTGGGTTCATGGGTTGGTGTTGCTCAGTCCTGGGGCCTGGAGGCTGGGCAGGGCAGGGTGGGGGCGGCTGCCGGGTGGGTGGGGGATGGGGACGGTAGCCAAGGCACAGGGAGTCTCTTTGGGCCGGTTGCTGAAAATGTTCTGAAATTGACTGGGGCCATGGCAGCGCAGCTCCGAGTGCTACACTGTCAGTGGGTGACTTGCAAGGTTTGTGGGCTGTATCTCCGCAAAACTGTTACAAAGTGATGAGGCAGGCACACTGATTGACTTCAGAGGATGGGCGAGGTCTGCGAAGATCCAGTCCCTCTCCACCTGAAGTGTGACCCCCCTTGTGTTTCTTAAGCCACACCCACACTTATGCCAAGGAAAACTAGCTGGAAATACACACCCCAAATGTTACAGAGAGTATCTCTAGATGGTGGGGTGATGGGTGCTTGAATTTTTTTTAATGTATTGATTTTTAGAGAGAGAAGGAAAGGGAGAGAAACATCAATTTGACGTTCTAGTCATTCACACATTCATTGGTCGATTCTTACATGTGCCCTGACCGGGGATTGAACCTGCAACCTTGGTGTACTGGGACGACAATCTAACCAGCTGAGCGACCCTGCCACGGCTGGATTATGGATTTTCTAAAATATAATTTTCCCCATTTCCTGAATGCTTTACAACCAGTAAGCGATGTTTCAACTAAAAACAATATACTCAGTCATCTGCCCTATTTTTACAAATACTTATAGTAAATGATTATTAATGTTTTCATAAAAGAGTAGCAGGGACACAGACCAAGCGCAGTCGATTGCTCAGGACAGCAGGTCTCAAAGTCCTTAGGATTCCCCGCCCCCCAGCTCCCATCCCCATCCCCCACCACAACCCAGGATTCTTCTTTGCCCAAAGGAGCTACAGACATTTTTTGCTTTGGTTAGTGATCTGGGAGGAGGTATGGCATCGTGTCAGTTTGTAACCAATGGTGAACGTTCCTTGAGGCCCCTGTGTAAGTGTCTACATTGACGAGTATAAACTGGTACCAGTAAGAACCAAATGGGCCCTGGCCAGGTGGCTCAGTGGGTTGGAGTGTCATCCCATGCACCAAAAGTTTGGGGGTTTGATCCCTGGTCAGGGCACGTGCCTGGGTTGCAGGTTTGATTCGATCCTTGGTTGGAGTGCGCATGGGAGGTAACTGATTGATGCTTCTCTTTCTCCCTCTCTCTCTCTACCCACTTCTCTCTCTCAAAAGTCAATAGTAATAGGCCCTGGCTGGTGTTGCTCAGTGAATGGAGAGCAGGCTGTGAACCAAAGGGTCACTGGTTCAATTCCCAGTCAGGGCACATGTCTGGGTTGCAGGCCAGGTCCCCAGTGGGGGCCGCTCCCTTCCCTTCTGTCTAAAAATAAATATAAAAAAATAAAATCTTTAAAGTCAATAATAATATTAATAAAATATCCTCAAGTGTAGATTAAAAATGGTACCCTCATGAATACATCCCCCAAATACTGAACCCAGAATAACTGGTGGGGCTGGAGGGGCTGGAGGGGCTGGAAGAACAGACCCCAGTATGACTCAGCAGCGAGCCCGCACTGGGGAGAGAAACAACGCCCACAACAGTGCCCCAGGAAATAGAGGTCAAAGTCTCGGAGTATTTGAATGTGGTTCTGATCCAGAGGCTGCAATTTCCAAAACAGTACATTCAAGTTCCTCCACCGTCACACCCCCCCCCTCCGGGACTGACTTTATTCACCGGACCAGACTCCACCAGGCAAACCACAGGCCTGGTGTTGGGGGGTGGGGTGGTCAGTGCAGTTACTTTAAGACTCTATAGTCTTAGACTCTATGTCAGCTGGGGGGGTCGATGCACCCCCAGCTGACAGCCCACGGGTGTCCCTCCCAGTTCCCACAGGTCCACAGGGCTTCCCCCTGGCTCCTGAAGTCCCGAGCTGGTACCACAAGGACAGAGAGTTGGAGAGGTGGGGCTGGAAAACGTGGCCAGACCCTAACACAGCAACTAGCTAACGGAGCTGATAGAGCCTTCCAACCGGGGAGCCAGGTAACTCGGATCCCATCAAATGTTCCCAGGATACGCACCTGGGCAGAAGCATTACGTCTGAGAGAGGGATGGAGCCCATCTGTGCGGCTGGAAGGGTAGCAGGAGAGAAAAGACAGGAGCTCCGCCTTAGATGCTGGGAGACAGGGGTGCCCATCTCTGGGCGACCGTGAGCCACTGGATACAGCGGCTCAGGGGCTGAGCAAAGAGCTCTCACCTCTGCTCAATGGGACTCATGCACCTGAATCAACCTGTCCGTGCTGAATAGAAGCTTCCTGCGTTTGCTGGTATCTCCTGATTGAATCCACAACCTGCCTTCATCTCAGGGTCACGGCTGAGACGTACACACCTCTCCCTGAGGTTCACAGCTTGACTTGTATCAGTGCTTCTCAACCTGGGGGCAGGGTGTGGGGGGCGGAGGGAGTCCCGGCAGAGGCTACTGAGGGTTGAAAAACAATGACTCTCAGCTACAAGGCGTTCCTTTGTATGGACCTGCTGTTGTTTACCCAGCTAGTTTCCCATCGGTTGACAGGTGGGCAGCTTTCTGTTTATTTTTTTGCTATTACAAAGTTCCCATGTTACAGTGACAGCAGTGTCTATGCTAGGATAGACAGATAGACACACAGGGACCTATCTATATCCCTTCAGGCACTTATGCAAAGTGGAGCCGAGATAGTGACCAAGATCTAGATTACAATGTTTCTTAAGTCAAAACCACTCTGAACCTTTGGGAACAGGCTGTGGTGGTGACCAGGACTTAGAGAGGAACCGAGAGAGAGAAGCTTGATTCTGCCCGAGCCTCCGGGGACAGTGAGGGTAGAAGCCTGTGCTCCAGACATGAAAACAACCCACATTAGTAGACACACTGTGCCTTGCTTGAACGTTAGGGCTTGGGAGCAATTTTCAGTTACCGAGCACATCGATGACACAGGGGTAGACAAGATGAGGTCAGGTTCATGCCAGCTTGGCCTCATGAACAGGGTGTCAGAGATACACTCACAGGACCAACCGATGGTGTCCGGCCTGGGAGTTGGAGGTGGCAGGAGAGAGAAACCGGGACTGACGCTGGGCGGCAGGGACAAGGTACTGGTTGGCAGATGTCTTTACACAGTGCTTTTCAAGCTTCCTCCACCTTGTTGCAGTCAGGAGTGCGGACACAGCCAGGTAAGCTTCCCTTTCCCTTGAAGTGTCCTGTCTTATCGTTACAGATGCACAGGAACCCTGTGTCCCGACAAACGAACTTTGAAAAAACCCCATATATCAGGAAGACATTTTGTTGTTTTTTTAAAAAAAATTAATCCTCACCTGAGGATATATTTATTGATTTTAGAGAGAAAAGGAGGGGGGCGGGGGAGACAGAGAGAAACGTGAACATGAGGGAGAAACATCCATTGGTTGTCTCTCGTGCACACCCTGACCGGGGATTGAACCTGCTACCTGGGTTTGTGCCTTGCTCTGGAACCCAACCAGTGACCTTCCGGTCTATGGGATGACGCTGCAACCAACTGAGTCACCTGGCCAGGGCTTGTTTTGCTTTTTGTTCTTCTTCACCCTTAGCCACAGACCCAGATGCTTAAGACGTCACACACACCGTGTTGCACGCTGCCTGAGCTCCAGGTTGTCTGGGCTGAGGTGGTCTCTCTGCTTCTGCTTATCCAGGGACAGCACAGAAGACTGAAACTCAGTTTTTTTAAAAAAACACATTTTATTTGTTTATTTTTAGAGGGGAAGGGAGAAAGAGGGGGAGAGAAACATCAATGTGTGGTTGCCTTACTGCGCCCCTTACTGGGGACCTGGCCTGCAACCCAGGCATGTGCCCTGACTGGGAATCGAACTGGCGACCCTTTGGTTCACAGGTCGGCACTCAATCCACTGAGCCACACCAGCCAGGGCAAGACCAAAACTCTTCATTGTGTTAAAACATCTTAAACAACATGATCTTGCTGAACAATGTAGTTGGGTTCCAGACTGGCATGGGCCTGCCCCCCAGTGTGGACGGTGTGCCCCACGCAGCAAACAAGATTTAAATACATGGCCCACCAACAAGACCGAACAGCATTTCACTTTTCCCTGAGTGGTGTCGTTGGTTTGCATTCCAAACATGAGGACAGGCAAGTGGGAACTGGAAGAAGTCACTGTGTGAATAGCATGTTTCCCGTCTACGTTTTCATAAAGGATTTGACATCCCCAAAGGCTTCCGAGCCACTCTGGTCGCCTGCAAACCGAAAGCACCTTGAACACCACGTGCATCCCTGCACACACTTGCTTTCCAGGAGCAGGTGTGGTGGCCATCAGGAGCCCCAGGGCACGACGAAGAATCCAGGTCGAAGCACCATCAGCTGACCCAGCAGGTGCACTGACCACCTGTTAACGACAGAGTGGAAGACACAAGGTCAGAAAGAACGCTTATCCATGGGCCAAATGTGGGTCATGGTCACGCTCTAGATTCCAGGGGTTGAACCCTGGAGAACCGTGGCGGCGTATTTCTCCAAGCGGTTCCCGCCCGCCCTGGAATCCGCGTGGCACCGCCTCCCACCGGGGGCGAGGGATGCGGCTGCACCGGGGCCGGGCGAGGGAGGCCCGCCGCGCCCGGGCTCCGCCAGCCCCTCGGTGCCCCGCGCCGCGCCTGTCGGCGCACCCCCAGCCCGGCGCGGCCCCCCAGCCCGCGCGCCTGCTCGCGTCCGTCCGCGCTCCCGAGCCAGCTGGCCGGGGGTGGCGTGTGCCTACGTCATATGGGCCGCCCGCCTCGGATTGGCCGCGGCTGCCTCACCAGACCGCGAGCGCTCGGGCGCGCGGGCGGGGCGGGGCGCGCGGAGGCCACGCCCCCAGGCACGCGAGCGGGGCGGTGGGCCACTCTCGGGTCACGTGACCCAGGCTCCTCTGCTTTCCTTATAAGCCTCGCGCCGCGCGTTGGGCGCCGCGGGCCCAACTCCTGGCGGTCCGAGCTGGGACTTTTCCGTGTCGCCTCCTCCGACACCTCCTCGGTCCGCGAGCCCGCGGGCGGGCGCCCCTCTGCCAGGTAGGCGGGGCGCGGCGGGGTCCTGGGAGTGGGACCGTCGGCCTTTCCCTGGGTCTGCGACCCCAACCCGGGCAGGGGCTGCACCCCTGACCTCCGTGGGCCGGGCCACTGGTCCCCTCCTCCCGCGGGGACACCAGTACCCTGTGCTGGGCGGCCCGCGAAAGCGCGGGGTCTGGGAAACTTTGGGACCGGACGGGGCGTGCACGGGCTGCGTTCGGGCGGGAACAGAGCCGACTGTGCAGCCCGCGCCTGCGCCCCCATCCTCCGTCGTGCGCCCTGCGCCCTGGGCTCCGGGAGGGACAGTTTTCCTGGACGTGACGGCGGGAAATGAGAGCACAGCCTCCCCAGCGGGCCTCGCTGCTCCTGCCCTGCTCCGTGGAAATGAACTTGGTCGCGACCCCGTCTTCCCGATCCTCTCTTTCCCTCCAGGACAGCCCGTCACACTCCGGTGACTGATGCCCAGGCTGGACGACCACTTCTGGAGTTGTCCCTGTGCTCGCGGCGCCAGGCACCGAAGCTACTCGACAGCCCGCGCCGGCACGCTGGCGGCCAAAGTCGGGGGCATGGTCACCTCCCCCGTGTCCGGCTCCGCGCTGCGGGCGGCCGGCGGGGCCCAGGACCCAGAGCCGGCTCGCGGGCCTGGGAGCCCTGGTGCGGGGGACCAGGCCACCCTCTGGCATCCCCACCTGCTGCAGAGGGGCCTGGTGCTCTTCTCGGTCGGGGTGGTCCTCGCCCTGGTGCTCAACCTGCTGCAGGTGCAGAGGAATGTGACCCTGTTCCCAGACGAGGTGATCGCCACCGTCTTCTCCTCGGCCTGGTGGGTGCCTCCCTGCTGTGGGACCGCGGCCGGTGAGTAGGAGTTTCAAACATTAAAAAAAAAAGTGTTTAGTGCACAACATTTTGCAGACTCTAGGAAACGCGGGTTCGAAAAGGGAGCCATGCAAGGGGACAAGTGAGTCTTTCCAGGACTGGCTTTCGGGGGAGGGGTGGGGGTCTGCACCCCAGCACCGGTCGTAGGGTTGTGATGGCGACGAGGTCTGGAGCGTGCACCGTCCGGGCATCTCGGCCAGGCAGCTTGGTCTGGTCGCGGTTCTCGCGGTTCGGGACGCGTGCTGACACTCGGTCCGCTGCTGTGATTGGTCGCCCGAGAACTGGTGAGCGGAGGCCCCGGGCCTCCATTGGCTGCCGAGGCCACCACGCTACAGGCTGGGAAACTGAAAACAAACCGTCACGTGGGCGGGGGGCGGAGGCGGAGCCTGAGACAGGCCTCCCCGCTTCCTTCTGGGGGTACCGGAGGCAGAGCCAGGCCCTGCCCCTGACTTAGGGAGAGTGACCCTGCGTCCAGAGGGTGGGTACCTGGCCGGAAACGACACAGGCTCAGTCTAAACTGTCGATGGGCAGCTGCGTCTGTGCAGGTTTCTACTAGCTGCTTTGATGGGGAGGCAGGGTCGCCCCCTGTCTGGCCCACATGGTACTTCTGAGAAGTCACAGGTTATGCCCAGCAGCTGCTTCCCTTGGCCTCAACTCCGCCACGTGGAAACAGGAGCAGGCCTGCCCTGTCCTGGGCTCCCACAAACTCCGGGGGAGGGCCCCGAGGAGGCAGCAGGCCTTGCTGCATGCTCTGGCTGGCCCCTCCGGACGCCTCCCTCTGCGCCACTCGCTTTGATGCCTCCTTATGGGGGGCTTGGCTCCGCTCCACTGTACAGAGGTGGACACAGAGTCCTGGGGTCGGCAGCCAGGTCCAGACTGGTGTCCTTAGCTGTGCGCTGTCTCCCTGCAGTCTGGGGTGTCCCCTGCCCCGCGGGGATGGGTCACACACTCCCTGAGGCAGCGGGAAGGCAGGAGGCTTGGAGTGGACGTGCGGTGGGGGGTGAGGGAGGCGGTAGTTTCTGAGCAGGGGTCGGGTGTTTTCGTCTTGGTCCTCAAAGGTAGGGTCCTGCTTCGTTTTTCTAGACCCTTTAAATATACGACTGGGCTGGTAGAAATTTTGTTTGGGAAATAAATCACAATAGAGATTTCAATGGAGAGATTTCTATCTCAATGGATGTGAAGTCTATCGTCCACACACAGTTTGGTGCAGTAGTTTCATTCTTTGAATCCGAAACTTGATTTTAAAAGGTTTAGTTTAGGCTTTCTTTGACAGGAAATACCAGGGATACTTGGAACAGTTCCTCATACCTTTTTTTTTTTTTTTGGTCTCAGCCAAGAGCATGTGGGAAACGTCCCACAGCCCATTTTCCCCACTCTGCTTTGACTTTGAAAGGTGAGGTTAAGTTACAGTGCAGTGAGTCGCAGAGTTTCCGGTTCTGTTTTTCAAAGCTCCAGAGCAGAGTTTGATAGAATTGAGCATGAAATAGAAACTGAAAGTCTTTCGTTTGAGCGTTTGGCTGGAACTGCGTTTCTTGGTTCTCTGTTCCAGACCCTAAAGCAGTTTCTGTCTTCCCTGGGACGCATGGCAGAGCCTCTGTCTGGCTCTCGCGTCCCCCTGTGGGGCCCCCGGGCTGCATCCCCACCCGTCACCAGGCCCCTCACACCTTCCACTGGCTACTCTCCCGGAATGCCACGCCTTCTCCCGTCCAAATCCTCTCCCACTCTCATGCTGTGCAGCTGTGTCTGTGCAGACTTCCTCGTTGTTCAGATCCCAGCCTGCTCCTCCCCCTCTCTTTTTGTTACGTGATGTAACCCGAATTTCACACGGGAGGACGCAGACACGGGAGTGGGTCCATCAGCAAGCTGGGAACGGAGACCCAGTTCTGTGCCTGGACCACAGGCTTCCACAGCTCAGGGCCTGGGCCCCGGGGACAGGAGCGTGCTTGTCCGGTGGCAATGCGGCCCAGCCCAGCATGATGCGTGGGGTGCGCGGGGGTCTCCTAGAGTTAGTTCTGCCCACCCTCACCACAAGTCCGGTGCTGCCCCCTGGGCGTGGGTATGACCCAGACGTCAGTGTGGGAGCAGCACCAAGGTGCCAGCTGGGAGGACGTCAGAACCGGCGATGGGACTTGTGTCTCAAGCACTCTCCAGAGCTCCCCTGTTTGTGGTAGGACAGAAGTCCCGTGGGTGATGCGGAGAGAAAGCTGCTTCTGGGGGCTGTTCGGTGGCCTGCACCCCAGGCCCCTGCGGCTAAGCCTCTGCTCAGCTCGTGCCTGTGTTGAGCTAAACTGAAGAGCAGTGGTTTGCTCTGAACTCCTCAAAACTGACACATGCGTGCGCGCGTGCGTGTGTGTGTGTGTGTGTGTAGTCCAGGAGATCAAAAGCACAAAACGAGTCTGAACTTCCGTGTTGTGTTAGAGCAGGCACATCCAGGAAGAAGCTGGTTCCCGGAACGTGTTGAGTGCCATGCAGAAAGCACACCATGCTGAGCTGCTGTCAATCATCGCGTCCGGTGATTGACGTCGGGTGCGTCACTCAGAGCGTGCTGACTCTGTTCTCTCCTCTCCTCTGACAGCGGTGGTCGGCCTCCTGTACCCTTGCATCGACAGCCACCTGGGCGAGCCCCACAAGTTTAAGCGGGAGTGGGCCAGCGTGATGCGCTGCGTGGCGGTGTTCGTGGGCATCAACCACGCCAGCGCTGTATCCTTCCGTGGGCATGCCGCCCAGAGCGTGGTCCTGGGTCACGGGTGGAAGGGCTGCGTTACTTTGAATGAGCGTGCGCTGCCTGGCAGGTGGGCGGGGCGGTGCTCTTCCGCGTGCTTTACCTCCGAGCCTGTTGCTTAGTTTCTATACAGCAGGAGTTTCGAACAGGGACGGTCCCGAACCCTTCGGTTTATTTCCGGAGACAGTGGAAAGGCCACCCGAGACCGAGGGGGCTGTTTTCCGGCCTCTATTTTCCTCCTCCTGATACTGTGCTGGCCGGTATTTTGCTTCCTCGGAGCCCGTTCTATAAATGCACGTTTTGACCTGACGGCCTTGCATCTTGACGACCTGGTTCCTGCAGCTCGGTGATAAGTGGTGCCGGGGCACCCTTCCTCGGGCTTCTCCCGGGAGGCTGGCCCTGATGACGCCGGTCCCCGAGCTGGCCCGAGGTCAGGGTCCTTAGCACCAGCTCCTTGAGCTCCAGCATCCCTGGGCGGGGCGCGTCACACGGAACGGAAGTGCATTTTTAGGAGGAAGGTCCCTGTGTCCCGGGTCTAAGTAGACTGATGGCTTCGGCACAAGAAGATCATATTTTCAAACCTTAGAGAGATCATCTCAGAGTTACCAGTTCCTGCACCTGCTGTGCCCCTGCCTCAACGATGAGGAGGTCACCGAAGGACACAATAAGCTGTCTTGCCTCCATTCCATACGTGTTCCCGAGCTGACAAGCTGTGCTGTGGCGGAAGCCAGCCGGTGCCCACGCAGATTTGGGGGCAGCGGAGAGGGCCCCCGAGAGCAGGCTGCAGGTGACTCAGGGCAGCACAGGCTGTTCTGTGGCCGACCTGCCGGCCGAACTTTATGGGCGGCCGTCAGAGGATGGCTCGTTGAGTCGAGCTTTTACCCAGGGACCCCAGAGGAGCTTCTGGATCGCGGGGCCCTCGTACCCATCATCTCTGCTGCTCGCCGGCCGCTCTCCCGGGTGGAGGTTCATGTGCACGAGAGGAAAAGCCGTGTAGGTTCTGGGGTTCTCTGCGTGTTCACCTTTTTAAAAATCGCTAACTTTTCCTTAACTTCTGCCTCATCAGAAATTGGACTTTGCCAATAACGTCCAGCTCTCCTTGACGTTAGCGGCCCTGTCCTTGGGCCTGTGGTGGACGTTTGACCGTTCGAGAAGCGGCCTCGGGCTGGGGATCACCATCGCCTTCCTCGCCACGCTGATCACGCAGCTGCTGGTGTACAACGGCGTCTACCAGTAAGCTGCGCCCGCGTGCAGCAGCCCGTCCACGGCCGCCACCACCGCCTATTAAAAACATGCACTTAGCTGAGGGGGTTGCGTTCGATTTGTACAGACACACCAATAGACTCGGGCACGGAATACTCAGACGCTGCCTATTGCTGATTGGCTTGTGGAAGACGCACCACCCACCGTGTTGCGTAAAGTGGGGGTCCCCGACCCCCGGGCCGCAGACCAGTACCAGTCTGTGGCCTGTTAGGACCGGGCCGCCCAGCAGGAGGGGCGTGCCAGCATCACTGCCTGCATTCTGTCTCTTGTCCCCCAGCCCCCTGTTTGGTGAAAAAACTTTTCCATGAAACTGGTCCCTGGTACCAAAAAGGTCGGGGAGCGATGGTGTAAAGGGAAGCCAAGCAGGAGCAAGGACGTCACGTTCCGACGTCAGCACCCCCGCGGCGGTTCCTGGTCCGGGGCCCCGAGTCTCACAGCCGGGCTCCCGCGGGCGTCGGCCCAGCCATCACGCCGCCTCTCTCCCCGCAGGTACACGTCCCCGGACTTCCTCTACATCCGCTCCTGGCTGCCCTGCATCTTCTTCTCGGGGGGCGTGACCGTGGGGAACATCGGGCGACAGCTGGCCATGGTACGTGAGGTCGTCACACTCGCTCCCGGCCCCGGAGGCGCTCTGCGCGGCAAAACCGCTTTACGGAATACACTCTCCTTTGTGCTGACGCATGTCTGGTGGAGGCACAACAGCAGCAGCTGTTGAGAAAGGCCACAGCACAGAGACGGCGGGTGGGGCCGCCGCAGTTCCCCGGCACCAACTCGGCTCACAGGACACGCTGAGCTGTGACAGTGTGTGTGTGTGTTGTGATATCCTGCCTCCTCCCTCGGGGGCGGGCGACTTGGGGACTGGGCGGCAGAGGCACACGGAGCCCGTGGCTGCCGACCCCGCAGGGGCCAGGTCAGGCCTCGGTCAGCATTGAGGGCAGACGGCCGGTCCTTCCTGAAAGAGCAAGAAGCTGCCCCCCCACCCCCTGCATCCTACATCCCTGCCCTGGGCCCAGTGCATCCTGGGAGCCGGCAGGAAGTGAAGTCAGGGTCCTGGGAACACTTGTTCTTGGTAGTTAAAATTCTGAATGCCTTACGGAAAGGAAACTCGGTGTGGGCATTTCGTTTGGAGTTGACTTTGACTCGAGGGCTTAAATGACCTGAAAGCGGCAGCGGCAGTAGCTGCTAGGCTTGGAGGGACCATCGCTCTCAGATAAACCTGGGGCTTCCTCAGAGAGGTTACCTTTGCCCCTTGTCTGCTGTTTTGTTTTTTTTTTAATGTCATAGATTTTATTATTTTTTTAAGATTTTATTTATTTATCTTCAGAGGAGAAGGGAAGGAGAGAGGGAGAGAAATATCAATGTATGGTTGCTTCCTGTGCATTCCCTGCTGGGAACTGGCCTGCAACCCAGGCATGTGCCCTGACTCGGAATCGAACTGTGATCTCTTGGTTCACAGGCCCGCGCTTAACCCACTAAGCTACACCAGCCAGGGCCCTTGTCTGCTGTTTTTACGACAGGACATTTTCTGTGCTGGCCGGTCTCCCTGCATTTTAATTTCTCTTCCATTTCCCCGCCCCTCCCCATGCCTGTAAATACCCCCGAGAGCCATGCCTCCTGGGAAAAGTGCATCCCAGCTCCCTGCTTTTCTCTCTTCCTCCAGGAAGCCCTCCGTCCACCTCCACCTGAAGGAAGGGTACCTAGCCTCAGGGCCGTGCCATTTCCTGGGCCCCAGAGAGCACCTTTTTTGTTTGCTTGTGTTCCAAACCGCAGCCTTTCTAAAGTTTAAGACTTGAATCGGGAGTGAAGGGGATTACTTTCACTGCAGATTAAGTTGGAACTGAAAAGTTACATCTATCATAAGGGTTGTCGTAGAAAGTGGTGACTCCCTGGGCCCTTGACTGTCCCCACCTCACTGTCGTTTCTCGTGGCACGTCTTGTTCGGGGGACTTCTCCCCAGCCCCCGAAACCGCAGCAGGAGGTGGCCGTACAGCTCCACGCTCCAGATCTGGGCGTGGCTGCCGCTGTGCAGCCCCGGCTGCAGGTGGGCGTCTGTCCCCAGGATGGGGAACAGATTTGGGCGTGCTGTTCTCTCACCACTTCAGGCTGGGACATAGATTGGCCCCTGGCTCCAGTCACCTGTCCCAGGCAGCGGCTCTTTAGGAAAAGCAAGTGACACATCTTAGAGGGCGACTTAGGATACGTGAGCTATAGCCCTAGTGTTCCTTCTTCAGGGAAAGGGAAAGACGAACAGCTTTCGTAGCTCCTTACATCTGTGAAGACAGGCTTGCTGTGCTCAAAACCCAAAAACTCATTTAAAGCCCAGGAAATTGGCTCGCATTTTAGGAACAGACGCACCGCCCTGACCCGGCCCTTTGCACTCACACCATGGACAGGAGAAGCGGACCCGGTTCTCAGTCTTTGGGGCCTGTCTCCATCACGTCGCCCCGGTTGGGGGACTTCTGCACCTCTCCCTCTCCGGGTTCCGCCTGGTGGCCAGTTGGTATGTATGCACTGAGCTCATTTCTCACACCTTTTTTCTCTGCTTGTAGGGTGTCCCCGAAAAGCCACACAGTGACTGAGTCTTGCGCCCGCTGCTTCTGAGGGGACAGCCAGATGTGGGACAGAGCTCCAGATTGCGACGGAGACATCTCTCCATGATCTGCTTTGATGGGCCTGGCAGACACACCGCTCCGGGGACAGCCCCGCACAAGAGCGGGTGGGCGCAGCCCCACCCACTCGGAAACACCTCCGCGGCTGCCCTCGCGCCGGCGTCTGCCCCGCGGACCCTGGGTCTCCGACCGGGGCAGGCGGGTGGCGGTGGCAGTTTCCGCGTGTTCGATGCCATTTATGTCGCAAAATGCAAGTTGCCATATTTCAAAGCCTTGAACTTGAAAGCACCAGTCTCAGCTCTCGGTTTGGGGCCACGCCCGCGGGAGGGGGGAGCTTGAGGGCGCTTAGCCAAGGCGAGTGTGATTAGAAAAGGTATTCATCCAAAAGATTTTTAAAAATTGGGTTGTGTAAAACTACACGGAGCGGCGGGGCGAACACTCTCGCGGCCGCACGTGCGTGCGTGTCCCGGAGCTGGTTGCGCCCCGGCGGCGCTTGGCGCAGACAATCTGAGACAGAGGGCAGCTCTACGTGGGGACAGAGTCCGGTCTGCCCTGCGCTTCGGCCCTCGTGAGCCAGCGTCCTCCCGCAGCCCTACGGGATTCGCAATCCGTGATTGCCTTGCCCCCGCGCTCCGCCTGCGGTGCCGCAGCGGCGCGAGGCCGCCGGTGCGCAAAGCAGTGGGTGAACACAGCGCATGCGCGGGGCGGTGCAGGCCACGTCAGACCCGATCTGCAAGTGTTGGGTCGTTAACTTTAAGTGCAATGTGTACGAAAACCAATCTGAGCCTTGTATTCTCCTACGTATTTATTTTTTTTTAACGTGTGAGATGTTAGAGAGAGGGTTCCCCATCCATCCATTTCAGCACTGCATGGAGGCAGAATTCAGCAATAATTTCTTTCAGGTGGGAAGCCCCCTTCGTTGCGCCCTCCACTGAGCCCTGGTCCTTTGAAATACTCCGATTTTGTGGGTTTTAGTACACATGTCGTTTTTACTCACAGAGTTGTCCTTTTTTATATTTTGAAGTTTCAGTGTTTTCAGTTTAAATTCTGTGAAAGCAGCTTGATGAAAAGGTCCCCAGGATGGAGGCCGGCGGCCGTGGACGCACGCGGCTCCCAGGACGCTCGCTCCCCGGAGCGGCGGGTTTGTCGTTTCGGGGAAACCTCTTCCCGTAGATGGTACGTCACCCTGGCCAAGTTGTTCGAGGGGAATTTTGTTGAAAGGAAAAGGGGGTCGTTCCGAACTTGGCAATGACTCCTACGCATTTTCGAGAAGCCAGTGATTAGAACATGCACAGGTTTTTCAGTGGTGGTGTCAGCATTTTATGAAAAACAGAACTTACTAGCTGAGAACATTCATCGGGTCTTTAATTACACTTGTTGTGCAAAGAACAAGTGGGGTTTTTTTTTGTTTTGTTTTTTTTTTTTTTGGTCTTCTACCAGAAGTAAGTCTATCTGTTAGAAATAACGTGGCCAAAAAACGTGGATCTGAACACTTCTTTGCCAATACTGTAAAGCACGTGTGTGAACCAAAGCGATGCGAGTGTGGAAGTGTAAAAAAACGGTGTGAAGAGTTTGCAGCCCCAGATGGAGCGGCCAGGGAGCTTCCCATTCTATCTAGGTTTTCTGCGTTGTGTTCTTTTTGCATTTTTTTTTTAATTTCTATTAAAGGTTCAAAACCAACCATTGTACTGATGGGTTTTTCTTTGGAAGGCGGAGGTGTGTTTGCATGTGGAATGGAAATATTTGGTAGCTCTTCAAACTTCAGCCTCCACACCGCCTCTTGGGGAAACACCACGTGTGGGTATTGCGTCCTGGCAGCGGAGAGAGTGTCATCGTGGCCACAGTTTCACCTCCTTCTTGTCCCCTCCCACCGACTGTCCTTGCCCAGGCCTGCTGTCCGTGAGAGGCCCCTTCCCCATGGTCCAGATGGGTGTCTGGGGGTCTCTGGAGCCCAGGAGAGAGGCCGAGCACCCGAACGGGCCACTGCCAGCCCAGGTGGTGTGCTCACCCAGGCGCCTGCTGGTAGACAGTCGCCCCAGGTGGCCGCAGGAGTCATCTCCCTCCGGCATCTCCTTGCCTTCTGAATCAGGCCTGTGAATGCCTACTCTGCTGGGTGCCGGGTTCCAGGATGCAGACGAGGGTCCGAGCTGGTCTCCCTCCAGAGCTCGGACACACGGTGACCGGGTGTAGTTCGCTGCCTCGAGCAGCCCGGCTGCAGGACCCCGAGCACAGCACTGGGGTGCAGGGGGGTTTTATCAGATCTGGCCTGACCTCCGGGAACCTGGGCTCCGCTGGGGTGACTCCAGGAAGCTCTTCGGAACCACCCTCCCCGGGCCTGGGACCTGCCCCTGGGGTGGGGGTGGCAGGAAGCTTGCTCAGAGAAAAGGGCAGAGGGGGCGAGGCCGCAGGAGGGACTCCCCCCCGCACAGAGCTGGGGTCCACGGCTCTGTCAACGCTGCCAGGGAGCGGATTTTCCAGACAGCGGCCCTGTGGCCCCTCGGAACGGAAGAGGAAAAGAAGCCGTGGTCTGCCCCAACCCTCAGCTGCGTTTCACAGCTTTTGTAAAATGCGTGTTAAGTTGTGAAATGCATTTCAAGGACAGAGAGAGAAAAGTTCACCTTATTCTATACTCAACCCAACACACTTCACAACCAAGGGCTCCTCCCACATTTGACCCAAAACTCCCAGAAAACCTGGCAGGGAGGTGGCGGAAGCGCCCGGTCCCAGGCCCACGGAGATGAACCTGCGGTGTGTGCGGCTGACCTAGCCACCTCCCTCCCCCGTCCCCGCGCCAGCCTGCATCCTCATCTGAGGGCCAAGTCCAGGAGGGGCTGTGGTGGGGGTGGGGCTGCGTTTCTGGTCCCCTGGCGAACGACTGATCTCATTCCACCACGGATGAGGCACGCAGTCCACCAACCGGTCCCTCTTCACGCGCGAAGGCCCCGGGTGCAGGGACTCGGGCGGGACGCAGGGCGTGGCGTTGGTTTGGCCAGTTTTCGGAGTCACCTGCAGTCTCCCCTGGGCCACGTTTGTGGCAGGTGGAAGACTCAAATCAGATGTAACTAAGCCACCTGGTGCCCGTGTCCCCCCTCGAGTTACAGATGTTCCCTTTGTCTCGGTGCTGAGAGACGTGGAAAGGCCGCCATGGAAGCCCCCTGACGTGCAGTCGTGACCCGCGGCACACGGGCCCTGGGGGGTTGCAGGGTCCCGGGAAACCGATCCCAGCAGAGCTGGGGGGGGGCCTCTGGGCACAGCGGCCGAGCCAGTGCCGGCTGGGTTCCCCGCGACCTTGGTGTGCATCCCGAGGTCGGCCTGCCCAGGACGAGGGTCTGGGCCTGCGTGAGCGAGTGGCCCCTGCACAGTCTCGTGCAAGGGATCTGGTCGGCACCTGGGTGGCGTCCCCAGCTGTGGGCTCACGGCCGTCCACGGCCCCCACCCCGGTGCCCTGGCACCTCCCTCTGCTGCCCACGGCGGGCTGGGCCGCAGGGATCGGCTGCCAGCTCCGCAGACGCCAGGAGTGCCTCGCCCCAGCCCCGACCTGAGTGCCCGACCTCAGGGGCACCTCTCCGCCCAAGGGGTCGACTTTTCCAGGCGGGTTGCTGTGCCCTCTGAGCCCTGACAGGCGCCTCTGACCGTTCTCGGACCATCGGAACCCCTCACGCCTTCTGACCACCGCCCTTGCCCCTGATTTCGCATCAGCCATGTCTGTCACCAAGACCCCCCGGGGCCGGGCGAGTGGGAGCAGTCGGGCCAAGACCGATTCCCAGGGGAGGAGAGGCACGCGAGGGGACCCCCCAAGTCAGCACCTTCTGCTCGCTGACGGCTCCCCCGACGCCTGGGCAGGACCGGCCTGCTCCGAATCAGGAGCACAGTAACGCCCTGGCTGAGGGTTCCTCACCAACAAAATCGTTGCGTTTCCCGAGAGCCGCATACAGACCGATGTTCATAATCGTACAGTCATTCAAAAGCATCAGGAGAAAATGTTACGGAAGACCCCGTGTGCCCGGGGACCCGCTCACTCCTGCCCTGGTGGCAGAGACCAAAGCCAGCAGGGAGACACAGCTCTTCGGGGCCACTGGTTTGTTTCCGCTCAGGAACCCCAATCCCTGTCCACAATACCGTATTTTGCGGTGTATAATGCGCACCCCCATTGTTGTGTATATTATGCACAGGATCACTATACCCAGGGTATGTAATCATTACACCCATGCATAACACGCATCCTTATTGCCCTCAAAAGTCTGGACAAAAGAGTGCACGTTATACACGGTAAAATATGGTAGGTGTTCGACAGCAGGCAGTCAAACAGGTGTCAGGCATTATGAAACCAATCCTTAACTAGAAACAGCCTCTGGTTTGAAAGCCAGCACCTGAACGTGGCACCTGGCTGTCAGTGAAGAGCAGTCAGATAATTCCCATCTGGGGACCGGGGCTGTCCATGAGAAGCAGGGAAAAGCTTCTTCCGTCCCCCAAATAGGGGTGCCTGTGGTTTGTACCCCGAAGGCCGCTTCCGCCTGCAGCTGCTTCTCCGGGGTTCACTGTTCTGCACCTGCAGTGCCACAGGCTACACTGTGCCCGCCCCACCCCCCAAAGAAGGTACATGGAAGCCGTCGCCCCAGCCCCTCCCAACCTGACCTTTCCTGAAAACCGGGTCTCTGTTACCGTGAGGTCTCCGGGTGGCCCCGATTCAACAGGACGGGTGTCCTCGTCGAAGGACAGCCGTGGACGCGGACAGCAAACCGGAGAGGGCGCGAACAGTGAGGATGGGAGTGAGGCGTCTGCACGCCGAGGCCGTGGTGAAGCGGGGGGCGCCCGGGGCACACCTTCGGGCCTGCGGCGTCCCCGCACTCCTGGTCCTGGGCTTCTCGTTTCCGGCCTCCAGGACCAGGAGACGAGATGTCTCAGTCGTGTGTGTGTGTGTGTGTGTGTGTGTTGTTCCCTGTGATGGCAACTTTGCTTTTCTGGGAGCATAATGTTGGGGCTCTAGTGGTCCTCTTACCACCCTTCCCATCCAGACTGCCAGAGTTTCCCCAGCGGGGTCCATGCTCCTTTCTTTTATTTAATTTTAAAGATCTTGCCCTGGCTGGTGTGGCTCAGTGGACTGAGCACTGGCCTGCGAACCAAAGGGTCGCCAGTTGGATTCCCAGTCAGGGCACGTGCCTGGGTTCCCCAGTGGGGGGCGCTCAAGAGGCAACCACACATTGATGTTTCTCTCCCTCTCTTTCTTCCTCCCTCCCCCTCTCTAAAAATAAATGTTTTAAAAAATAAAATAAAAAAGATTTTATTTATTTTTAGAGAGAGGGGAAGGGAGGGGGAAGAGAAGAAACACTGATGTGGGAAACATTGATTGGTAGCTTGTAACCACCCTGACCAGGGACCAAACCCACAACCCAGTGTCCTGACAGGGAATTGAACCAGCTACCTTTCACTTTGCGCCCAACCCACTGAGCCACACCAGTCAGGACCCACCCTCCTTTCTTGTCCTGCTCAAGGGTATTGAAATCTAACACAAGTTATCCCCGGTGTCCTGAGCTGGGACATCCGTGCCATATTACAGAAGCCTGAGCAGGACAGTCAACATTTGCTCTGGAGCCCTGGCTGGTGTGGCTCAGTGGATTGAACACCGGCCTGCAAGCCAAAGGGTCGCTGGTTTGATTCCCAGTCAGGACACATGCCTGGGTTGCAGGCCAGGTCCCCAGTAGGGGGCGCACAAGAGGCAACCACACACTGATGTTTCTCCCCTCTTTCTCCCCCCTTCCCTTCTCTCTCTAAAAATAAATAAAATCTTAAAACAAACAAACAAACAAAAAAGATTTGCTCCAGAATCCACTGTTGTAGATTTCCGTCATTTGGAACATTCCCACATGGCCCAGTCTGTGTCCCTGGCAGGAGAAGAGGTGACGTGTCACTCTGGATCTCTGGAGACGGTGGGAAGGTGCCACCTGCAAGTCACACGGGCGGCGGAGCCCAGCACCGCTCTGTCAACAAGGAAAAGCCTGATACTGTTTGGGTAACTCCAGTCCTCTGGGGTTTAATCACTCACCAGGTGGATTTTCCACACGGAGAGCAGTTAATCTGCCCCTGACCCTGAGGGCCAGGGCTGAAAACAAAAACAAACAAAATAGGGGAGGCCTGGGGCGGATCCACCCGCCCCCTCCCCCTCCCCCCCCACCCCGGGGCGCCTCACCCAGGTGTGGCAGCCAGATCCCCTGCCCCTGGCCAGAGGGCCCGAAGCCACTCGCAGGGAATGGAGTGGCCGAGCCTTCCTCCTGCCCCCAACGAGGAACCCCAGCTGCGCATCTGGTCCAAAAACCACTTCCCACATCAGACGGGGGGCCTGCACTTGGCCTTGAAACATCCCCCCCGCCTCCCCGGGCCATCAGGGGTTCCCCCCGTTGGGGCTTTCTGGCACACGACATGGCTGTATTTGAGGAGAAGGGAGCTCGCGTCCAGGAATGGAAACATCCATTCCCTCCAACCCAGCATCCCGCGCCCCGTCCCCAATTTACAGTGAAATGGCTGCCCAGCGCCCCCTTTCCACTCACTACGTGTTTGTGCTTTTCCCTGAACGGTGCCGGCGCCCCCTGGTGGCCACGGCCGCACCTGCATCCTCCCCCAGGCACACCTCCCCCACCCCCGTCGTTGGAGATAAAGTGGGTTCTACAGATATTTTTTAAAGGCCAGTCTCAGTGGGGGTTTGCATGCTGGAAACATGGTGTGCAGTTCAGTCTTTTTCTTTAGCTGCGTGGAAACGTGACCGAGCTTTGGGCAATTTATTCACTGACTGGGACTTGGGGGACCTGCTGTCCAGATTGCTGAAAATGAGTGTTTAAGAAAGAAATGATGCATGAGTGGCCAAAGAGTAAACTGCCAGAAGCTCAAGTGAATAATGCAGTGGAAATAGCCACCGGGTCCACCCAGACCCCGTCTCCAGCCACCTGCCGGCTTTTTAAAAAAGATTTTATTTCTTTTTAGAGAGGGGAAGGGAGGGAGAAAGAGAGGGAGAGAAACATCAATGTGTGGTTGCCTCTCACGCGCCCCCTACTGGAGATCTGACCTGTAACCCAAGCATGGGCCCTGACTGGGAATCGAACCCTCGACCCTTTGATTTGCAGGTCAGCACTCAATCTACTGAGCCACACCAGCCAGGGCTCAGTCTGCTGGCTTTTTTAAACCAGCCACTCACACCTGTGAGTGAGTGGTTATGAGAAACTGCCTCTCCCTTCCCTGGGTTTTCTGGGACTCCTGCTCAGCACCCCCACCCCCGTGGGGTTGCAGGAGGAAAGCAGGTTCTTGCCCGCGTTGCAAGAGAATCAGTGCGGGGGCCGCGTGGGGGCTCGGATGCAGGGGCGGGGCTGCCAGGCGTGCACACCTGCCCTCAGGTGTCTCCTCTGCCAAACAGCCGATTTGCCCTGGTGGGGAGAAGCGCCTCCGCGGGCCCCCAGTGGCTCCCGCCTGCTGTCGAAACCCGGGAAGGAGAAGCCGCTTCTGCACAATCACCTGAAGCCAGCAGGTAAGAGCCTCCGCCCCCGGGGGCCCAGGGGAAAAACATTAACAGAAGCTGCCACCCGGGCCAATGGATTTCAAATGGGCCAGTTGGTAGCAGGCGCATTAATGAAGAAAAATGCTAAACTTTTTTTTCTTTTTAATCCGTGCGGGTGAATAGCTAGAAATCCTATCAGCAAGGGAAACAGAGAAGAGACTGGGGATGCTTCTTGCACGTTCGGCCGGCTGGGAGGGGCCCTGGCACGGAGGGAGGTGGGAGGTGACGATGCTGGCTCCGCCCTGTGACACAATGGCATCCCTCTCTGTTCCCACCCTGTCACTCCACAGATCTGCCCCTTGCAGCCACGGACAGAGCCGGCTGAGGCCGACACTCTTAGCCGTTTGGGGGCCGTAGAAGGTGCCGGGAACAGAAGGTGAAAAGGCCCAAGAGTCCCCAAGTGCTGCCCACCGGCTCTGGGGACACCAAGGCCACCTGAGGTCTCCATAAGCCACACCACCCAGGGGGACCTGTGATGCAGGCACAGCCGGGTGCCAGAGACACCGTGGCTCCAAATACAGATTCAAAGGGGCACAGAGGCCCATCCCTGGGGGCCGTCCCCTGCCCCCAGGCCCCGCAGTGTGGGGCCGAAACAAGACCCTTGCTAAGCTGAGAAGATGGGAAAGACCCCTCCTCAAACCACCCCCTTCCCGCCCGACCGGGTGGCTGACAACCTCGCCTCTTTCCCCAGGTGGGGGGTCAAGGCGCTGACCAGGCATCCCCGCCGCTGGGGGCTCAGGTGCAGGACAGGGTCCCCACGCCTGGTGGCTCTGCCCCCCACGATGCTCTGGACGGTCCCCACAGCCCTCACACTCCGGGAACCTGCTCCCATGCCACGTGGGGTGCAGCTGTCTTTCTGAAGATGTCCAAGGACTCCAGGATTTGATCTCTGTCTTACTGTATCAAATAATCATCGTTTGAAAAGGAACACAGTTTCCCTGGTTTTTTATACTTGGAACAGTCCCCGCCCCTCCACGCCCCTCTCCTGGCCACCGGCTCAGCTGCTGTTTTAGGCCCCTCGTGCTGAGAAGGGAGGGAGCGTCCCGCCACTGCAGGCCGAGTCCTCCTCCGGAATCAGCCTTCTGCTCCCTCACACCCTCTCAGCTCCTCTGCCCCTCCTTCCAACGCAGCGTCTTTCTCCTGAGGCGAAGTGAGCGGCCCGATGTTACAATCCTGTAGCTATTGTTCACGGAGCAGCCCTGTAGTGCTTTCGGATGCTGTTTATTTTTGCTATGTTCCTGTGCAACATTTTGCTTTTCGCCCTGGACGTTAATCACTGCCTTTCCCCAACTGGCTCAGCCTCTCTATGTCCCCACCGCCCCGACAGAGGGCACAGGCCCATCCCGTCTCGGGCTCTCATCCTCGGGCTGTCTCCCCCCAGCCTTGGCTGGCCACTCCCCTGGCTCCTGGCCTGCCCCGCCCGTGGCTCAGATTCTCCGCCCTTCTGAGTATCTGCTCCCTGGGCTCCCGGATGCACACTCAGGGGCCCCCTGGGGCCCTGGGCATCATCTCCTCTTCGGCTCTATTGTTACAAGTTTGTGCCTTTTCTATCCTTTCCCTCATCAAAACCAAAATCCAAAATCCAAAATCACAAGGAATAACGAAACAGGTGCATCTCTCTGTTAGGAAAGATAACTTTGCAATGTAGTTAAACCCCTGTGGGCTGTCCCCCTGCCCATGCCTGGCCACCGGGCCCCAACCTGGATGTCACCCTTGTTACAGCTTGAACTGTGTTCCTAAAACTGACAGGCTGATGCCCCAACCCCCAGGGCCGCCGAGCGGGTGGGGCTTTATTTGGAAAGAGATGCAAGGAAATGAGAGCCCCCTGGGGCAGGGTGGACGTGCGCACCCTGTGCCCGAGGAGAAGCCTCGTGCGGACTGCAGGTCGGATACCACCCGCCAAGGCCCAGCGGGGTCTTCAGGCTGCAGGATGAACGGCAGGAGCGTGACGGGACAGGAAAGGCCAACAGATGCCTCCCCGGGAGAGACCCTGGCCACCAGAAGGACGGGCCTGAGGGGACCAGGGCCCTGGACAGAGGAGGGGGACCAGGTGGGGCTGAGGGGACCAGTCCTCCCCGACCTTCAGCACCTGCTGACTGCGGGACCTGTGGTCCCAGGAAGCTCGGTGCTGGGGTGTGGCCGGTGACAGAGACGTCCTCGCGGAGGCCGCCGCTGGACAGATGGCCCCCCTGTGTCTGCTCCATTCAGCATAAGTGCCTGGCACCTCAGGGGCTGCTGCAGAGACCTTGCCTCGCCCTCCACAAAGCCTTTCTTCCTTTAAGAACTTTCTAGAACACCTGAGTTGCACCTGGGATACCGTGGTTCCAGCAGGGTGTAAATGGGTATCTACAGGGAGGTAGCTTAAGCCTCTGTGCCCTGCTATCTGCAGGGACAAGGACAGGGCAGAGGCGACTGCGGGGGCGGGGGGTGGAGTGTACTGCTCAGGCCAGACCCCCAGCGAATCCCCGGGGGGCCTCACCCTGAACCGTGGAGGGCGCCTCTTAAAGGGAACCCTGCACCGTCGGAGGACGACAGGGGTCTGACAGCAGCTTTAGGGCGGAAGGGAGCACTCTGCTTTGGGGGCGGGGTGTGGGCGGGGCACGGGCGGGGCTTTTAATTTTACTGGGAACACCTGCGAGCAGACTTCCCGCGCAGCAGCGAGGCAAAGGCACCGCTGCTCTCCCACTGAGTCGAATCTGCAGGCAGAGCAGGCGCAGCCTCATCACATGAGGCTCTACTTCGAACATGGCTCTACTTCGGATCCTGGCTCCGCGGCTCTGCGGCTCTCCAGAGCCCCCGGGGCACTGGTCTCAGTGGTTTGAGGCACCCGTCCCTGCCACACTCTTAACGGTTTCAAAGCGACAATGTAGCAGAAAGACTCCACCACCACAGCATTGCAGCTCTGAGCGCCCCCCGCACAAAGCCTTCCTCCTACAGCGGGACACAGGGATTCTGTCCCTGAAAGATGCTGCTACAAAAATGATTTCCACACGGCCCTGGCCGGGTGGCTCCGCTGGTTGCAGCAGCATCCCCATATGCCAAGGTTGAGGGTTCAATTCCCAGTCAAGGCACATACAAGAATCAGCCAATGAATGCATGAATGAGAAGAACAGCAAACTGATGTTTCTCTCTAAAATCAATCAATAAAACAAATATTGCCCGGGCTGGAGTAGCTCAGTGGATTGAATGTCATCCTGTGAAACAAAGTGTCGCCAGTTCGATTCCCAGTCAGGGCACATGCCTGCGTTGCAGGCCAGGTCCCCAGTAGGGGGCGCACGAGAGGCAACCACACATTGATGCTTCTCTCCCTCTCTTTCTCCCTCCCTTCCCCTCTCTCTAAAAAATAAAATCTTTAAACAACAAAAATAAAACACCTAAAACAACATTATAAGAAAAGAAGAAAACAAAAGTGATTTTCTCCAGGGTAAAGGTAGTCTGGCCCAGAGATGCTGGGAAGACATCCAGCAGCGCACCTGCGCGCTCACCTCCGTGATGACCAGGAGCTGGTTGCACGCTCACACTGTGCCCCCACAGCCCCACGGGTCACCCCGCTGTGCTCTGGCTTGGCTGGCCTGGTGGGAAAGCTGGCTGCGCCCCTCATCCTGATCCAACCGTTCGGTCACTGTGACGCCATCAGCAGCTGACAGGAGACACCGGGTAGGAACAACAGCCCCATCCCTGGAGCTGGGCGCAGCTCTATCAAGGAGAGGGACGTGGCCCCGGTGACCGGGACTGGTGGGTTAGGAATGGCGGGGTGGAGCAGTGGGACGGGATGAACAGAGGCGGCCCCCACGGGGGGAGCCCTCAGCACCCCCGGAACTCCCTCACCACGGGCCATTCGGTGTGTATCTTAGGTAAAAGGCAGTCCCCAATTTTATCAGATTTTAATCGACACGATCCTGTTAAACATGAAGATGGCCCCCGGAGGGTGATGTTCTTAAAGAGCGGTGTGCGGAGGGAAAGAGCTCGGGGAAGCGTAAATCTCCCAAATCCAGCCTCTGCAATAATCGTACGGTGCCCGCTGCCCGTCAAGGTCACGGGCTCGCCGACCCTGCTCTGGGGGACCTCCTGCAGGACGCTGGGTGGCAATGCCGTGCCCTCGGGTGCCCGGGTGATGCCTTCATGGTCTCTGAGCTGGGGGCCTGGAGCTGGGGCCCGGAGCACTCCGGTGAAGCTGAGACATTTGTCCCCGAGCAGGGCTTTACAAACACTGCAAATGCCACCAACACACGGCACCTTCCCCGCCCGGACCTGGCATCCCCTCAGACTCAGCTCTGCGGACCTCTCAGCCCTCCCCGCCATGGGTGACACCACTCTGCCCGGCACTGGGGGGGCCCCCATGCCGGGGGATGCGGATGCTGGCGGGGGACCCCGTGCCACTCGAGTGCAGGTCCTGGCCGGAGTTGTAACAGACGCTCGAGAGCTGCGTGTAGTGTGGGTATTTTGATGTGATGACATTGACAGCTTACGACTTACAGCCTTGCTGGCAGGGGAGCTGCTTCTCTGCGACAGTGAAGGGGGCTGTGGTCTGCAAGCCCACACGCCAGAGCCAGGCCCCTCCTGGGCTCCTGGAACCCCCAGGGGCATTCTGCTACCTGGATCCACCCCCACTCCTCCCTGCCACCCGCCCCCCCGCAGGACCACCCCTGTGGCTTCAGTCCACTGGAACGATCGGTCTGGCCAGACCTAAGCGCCTTACCCTGCCTGGCTTCCCTGCGAAAGCCCTCATTGGTCCCCTGGCTGGGCCCCCCTCCCCAGTCTCCCGACCACCCCGTGTTCCTCCAGTGAGGTGTGCGGTGACCGCCCTCCCACAGGGCATAAGAAACGTCTTCCCTCCACACCCGGTTCCACTGCCCCCTCTGGGCTGTGCCACACTGCACCCCACTCGGGCACACCAGAGCAGGGGGCAGGCCAGGCAGGTGTCCTGGGGTGGGGGCTGGGCTCTGGGGGGAGGAGAAGGCAGAGGGAGGGTCCAGCGCCCTCACACCTTCGAACCCCAGGCCTGGCGCTTACCTCCGTCATCAGGTGGGACATACAGGCATCGCCAAGACCAGGTGACCTCGCACCGGGAAGAGGACTCAGGGGCACCTGACCTGGCTTCCTTGCACCTCAGCCACGTCCTCTGGCTCCCGAAGGTGTTGTTCCCCAGGTGGTTGTGACCGAGTCCCAGCCACCGAGCGTCTGGAGCAGCGGAGGGAAGCCACCTCAGGCCCGGAGGCGGGAAGTCCAAGGTCAAAGCCCAGGCAGGTGAGCTCGTTCCGAAACGCATAGGAGGCTTCTTCTGGCCTCTGCCGGCTCCTGGGGGTGGCTGGCAATCCTCGGGGGTCCTTGGCTTGTGGACGCGCCACCCCAGTCTCTGCCTCGTGGCACAGACACCGCTGGAGGGGGGTGACGCACCTGCTCTCTCCTGGGTCCACTCGCCGATGCCATGTCCCTTGTCTCCGGACGCAGGCGCCGGGCCGGGCGGTCCCCGCGCAGCACGTGCTGGGCGGATGAAGACGGGTTCCGGTCACCAAGGAGCCGGCGCGGGAGGAAGAGGCTGGACCTTCACCCCCTGCTGCCCTCCCAAAGGCCAGGTGTTGGAACTGTCCCCAGAACAAGCTTGGGTGAAGCTGCCTGGTGTCCACACGCGGGACAGAATCGTCCGGAACAGCCTGGGCCACAGGGAGCTTCTCGGAAGGGGTGAGAAGCCCCGGCTTCGGAAAGAGGACAAGCAGCAAACGCCCATTCCTACCCCCGGTCCTTCCCGCTCGTTTCCTCCAGGTTCCCAGGAGCGGCCGCACCGCCAATCAGCTGGGGGCTGTCAGTCAAAGCAGGCACCACGCACACGTGTGAAGCCAGACACCTGAGGATCCTGCAGACCCCAGCCGTCCAGGAGCCCTCCTGGAAGCTCCAGACCCCGAGGCGAGGATGCACTGGGCGCCCAGGTCAGACTGCAGGCGCTCATCCCCACCGAGCCCGGCGCAGGCGTCCCCCGTGCCCGGCGCAGGTGGTAAACCTCCATGGGCTGCCCCGCAGCTGCGCTGCTTCTCCACCGAGGGCCTCGTGGCCGGCGGCGGGCAGCACACGCTCCCTGGGAGGACACAGGCCCACCCCCCGGGTGCCATGGAGACCCCTCCAGGCAGCCCCGGCCCCCTGAAACCGTCTGCATTCACTGACCACGTTTGGATTTGAGCATCCCTGACGGGGGAGGGGCAGCAAGGCCCTGCAGCAAGGCCGTCCTCCAGGCCTGCGGTCCTGGGGTCGCTCCGGGAGGAAGGGGACAGGTGAGAGGGTGCCCCTGCTCCAGACCTCAGCCAGACATCGCCACCTGGGAGACTGTCACACGGCCCCCAGCACCCCAGACTCCGCCCCGTCTCCCTGCACCGGGCGCCCTTGAAGGGTGAAAATCCATCTGCCACCTGCAGGGTGACAGGGTGCTCAGCCCTCACCCGTCAGAGGCCCCCAGCAGCCCGGCAGGCGCCTTCCCTGCCCAGCAAGAGCGTGGCCGGCTTCACCTCAACGTGCATTTCCCGGGGCCAGGTGCAGGCCAGTCCGGGGGGCGGGGGGTTCAGGACAAGTCGTTGGAGGTTGGGGCAGCTGACCCCAGGACCAGGAAGGCGGGGGAGACGCCTCCCTTCTTTCAGACAATATCGAGCCACGCAGGGTCCAAAGGCAGACAGAGGGGAAACCACCCACCCACCCCCGAGGCTGTGGGTGAAGGAGAACCGGTTGAGACAGGCGATTTCCCTGTGCCTGTCACCTGGCGGGCTCTGAAGCTTCAGAGCCTGAACCCTAAAGAACTGCAGCTTCACCCCGGCAGGGAGCCCAGTGGGTCAGAGCGTCACCCCGATGCACCGAGGTTGCGGGTTCAATCCCCGGTCCGGGCACATAGCAGAATCAACCAATGAAGGCATCAATGGCTGCAACAACAAACGTTTCTCTCGCTCCCTCTCAAATCGATACACTAAAAACATATTTTTAATCAGTTTTGTTTTACAGGCAACCAGGTGCCGCTGTCCAGCCAGGCAGGCGAGGCGGGTCCCCCCACCTCAGGGCTCGGTCCTGAGGGGGAGGCGGGTCCTGTGCTGCCTGCAGACAACTATAGAAACAGGGAGGAGAGGTCCCTCTGAGCAGAGACGGGGGGACAGCACCCTGACGTCAGCGGCTCACAGGGAGTTTGCACGTCACACCGTGCCTGTGCAGGTCCGGGGAGGCAGGCGGGAAAGGACACCACGGTCGGTCCTCGCCCAGCTTCCCCGTCACCGGGGCCCTCGGTCTCTCCTCCCCACCTGCGCCCGGGCCCTGGCGCCCGAAGGACACGCTGGCGTGCGGGCAGTACGGAGCCCTGGGTCCTGCCGGGCCTGAGGAGGGGCGGGGAGGGGGAGCCGCCGTCACGAGTGGGGGTGGAATCTAAGCAGTGAGTCGTGCTCTCTCACGAGCGGTCACAGCCGCCACCCGGAGGCATGAGCACGAAGCTCAGAGAGGTCAGGGCGTGTGCAAGGACACACAGCCGGCGGCGAGTGGCAGGGCTGGACTGGGAACCAGGCGTGCGGGGGGGCCGGGCCTTGCTCCACGCCACCACCCCCCCTCCGGGCAGGCGGTGTCTCGGAAGGTCGTTGTTTGGGTGGCAAAGTCTCCGAGTGAAGAACAGCAACCCCTTTGCTTTTTCGGGAGCGAGTCCTCAAGAGACCGAGTAAGACAGCGTCTGGACTCTGAGTGCCACTTCACCCACCTGGGAGGGTCGCCCATGCCCTCCTCCACACGCCTCCTGGCCCCTCTCCGCGGTGTGGCAAACAGCTGTGTGCCTCGGGGTCGGGGCCTGCCTGCCCCAGCCGTGTCCGTGCCACCCTGTGGGAGGGCGGGAGGTCCTGGGGAGCAAGAGTCACTGCTGGGAACAGGTGTTTAGGCCAGAGAACGGCACAGAGGCCCAGGGGCCGCCCGGGGAGCGGGCGCAAACAGATGGACAGAGGCAGGTCGACAGCGGGATTAAGGCCTGTTAGATCAAAGCCCAGGCCGAGGGCGGGCGAGCAGAGCCTGGGGCCGGCATCTGGGATCGCTCCCCGCAGGGCTGGGGGGCCGGGGGCAGGTGGGGCCAGCTGCGCCCTTTTATCTGGGAAGACTCAAGGTGTCCTTCATCAAGTCGCCCCTCAAGGGTGGGGCCGAGAGGCTCTGAGGATTAAGGCCGGGTCACAGCGGTCCCAGGGGGCGGGGTGGCCGGGCCTTCCTTTGACCCCTTCTCTGTCCTCATTTCTCCGCGTTGGAGGGCAGGGCTCCTCCTCGGGCCGGCCACTTATATCTTTGTGGCAAGTAGCCCTGGGCACGGCCAGGCACTCTGGTGATCAGCCAAGACTCCATCACATAGCAGGCGGTGTGACTTTGGGCAAGTCACCAGACCTCGTGGCTTTCCATCTGTAAAGTGGGAAGCATGTGCCCCGGCTGGTGTGGCTCAGTGGATTGAGCGTCAACCTGCAAACCAAAAGGTCGCCGGTTTGATTCCCAGTCAGGGCACCTGCCTGGGTTGTGGACTAGGTCCCCAGTGGGGGGCGTGAGAGAGCAACCACACGTCGATGTTTCTCTTCCTCTCTTTCTCCCTCCCTTCCCCTCTCTCTGGAAATAAAGAAATAAAATCCTTAAAAAAATAAAGTGGGAAGCGTGGACTGGACCCTATCTCTGAGCTCAGTGTGCGGCTGTGTTCACACCGTGGTGCACAGGACTCGAGATTCGAGTTTCGAGTGTGAGTTCCTGTTACGTTCTGCCGACAGAGCCCTTGGCTGGCCGTCCTCACAGTTCATCATTCAGTCTCCCTAGGGTCTCCTGTCCCGATCTCTGCAGAGGACACGTGTGCACAGGCAGCTGCTGACCCACAGCAAGGATGGAGAAGAGTCACCTTTGCCAATGAAGCCCCTTTCTCCACGCAGCCGCCCTCCAGGGGCACCTGGGGAGGTGGGAGGGGGGACCCTCATTTCCCAGACCAGAGGCGGTGGGTCCATGGGTGTGGTCCTGAGGGGCCGGGCTCAGGCAGAGGGGATGGGGGAGCAGGCAGGTAAATCCCCAGGGACCCACAGAGGCAGACCCCTGATGTCATGGAGAGGGTCAGTCTTCCTCAGAATGTTCCAGAGAGGGACTATCTTGCGTACGTACATCCACACACACACCCCTGTCTACCACCGCCTGTCACTCACTGGCCCAGGTGAGAAACGCTGACCCCAGGAGGCTCGGCCCCACCCAGCACCTAGCCCCGGCTCTTCCCCAGGTGGACACAGGTCAGGGGGCAATGAGACGAGGGAAGCTTTATTTCTGCTAGGGTGTGGAAGGTTCTAGATGGGCCTGTTGGAGCTCCATCTAGTTACGCTCTGACTAGGAACCTGCACTCAAGGGCACCTTCTCTGAGTAAAAAACAGACTTTGGAGCAAGCTTGGGGTGGGGGGGTGTCACCGCAGTGCCAACCCCTGTGCTGACACCTGTCACACCCCCAGAGAGCCCAACACGCTCTCGGGCCCCTAGCTGCTGCTTAATAAAACCCCTGGCCGCAACCCCTGCCCCACCCCGCCATCTCAGCCCTGACTCAGGCACTGAGCGAGGAGAAGCTCCCACCCACACTCTCTGATCACGCCACCGAAGCGCAGGCCCTGTCGCCCGGAGGGGCAGGACCACAGCCGCCGCCGCGGGGAGGAGCCCAACACGCACCGGAGCCTCAGGAGCCAGTGAATCCTGTCTGATCCTGCTGAGAGCGAGCCTCACGTTCCGACAGTTACACTTCCCGGGGCGCGCTCTCGTCCCCCTTCAGTCTGGGCTTCACGGCGCGATGCAGTCGCCTGGCCACCTTCTTTTCTGTTTTCTATTTTAATCCTCACCCGAGGATCTGTTTATTGATTTGAGAGAGAGAAAGAGAGAGGGGAAGGCAGAGAGGGAGAGAGAGAAACACTGATCGGCTGCCTCCCACACACACCTCCCCTCGAGATTGAACCTGAAACCTTTCTGTGTTTGGGACGACGCTTCAACCAGCTGAGCCACCTGGCCAGGGCCAGGCTGGTGGCCTTTACTCTGTCCAGGAACCTGGGCGCAGAGCAGGCCCCATGGGGGGTGGCGGGCCGCAGAGGTAGCAGCTCTAAAGCCAGATCTTGGTGGTCCGTTTCTGGCCACTGGCTGGGCTGCCCTGAGAAGGTAACTGACTTCTTTGTGCCTCAGTTTCCTTGTGGATACTACCATGGAGACAAGAGAGGGACCAGTCTCGGGAGTGGCTGGAAGGGTTCAATGAAATCACGCAGGCAGAGTGCAGGGAAGCGCCCCCCCACCCTCGCCCCGCTCGTGCTGATGACTCTGGTGGTCGCTGTTACATTCACAGGCATGGTTCCTTCCTTCCCGTCACTGTCTGCCCTCCGCCTGGTGGCCGGCCTGGAAGCAGACTTCCCCTGAGGCCGCAGAGACTTTTCCCAGACCCCTCCGCCCCCGCTGAAGGCCCTATTTTGCACGGGCGAAGTGTTTTTGCTAGGATCCTTCTAGGGCCGCGGCAGGCCCAGGGGAACAGCCCGAGGCTCGGAGGAGGTGGCCCTGTCCCACCCGCGAGGGTTCAGCCCTGCAGTCCTGAAACCCGCAGAGGGACGCGGGGACCCCTTCCAGGCGGTGGCGACCCTGGCTGGCGAGCTTTCCGGTCTTTGTCAGCAGAACAAAGGCGTCTCTGGGCTCCCGGTGCCCGGGACCTGGATCACAGCGAGCCAGGCGAAGGACAGAACGAAACAATCAGAGCCGCGGTTGTCCGCGGAGAGTGAAAGGACAAACCCTCTTTGTGTCTTCTGGCTCCGGGTACGAGGCCGAGGACCCGAGCCAGGAGAACGGAAAACTGTGGGGGCCAGCTCAGTCCGCCGCTTTTCCAGGGCGAGCGCGCGGCACTGCGCGGGGTCTCGCTGGACGCGACTTCTCTCCTCTGGGGCCTGGAGGTCGGCTGCAGGGGGAGTGAGGGGGTGGGGAACAGCTAGGGACCTGCGCCACCCGGCCGCCCGCCCTTTCCTGGGAGCCATCAAAGGCACCAAGCCCTCGTCGCCGTGATGCCAACTGCCTCACGTCTGTGCCGAGTTTCTGGACAAGTCTGGGCCTCTGCGTCCTGGCCTCCGCGGCCCGAGCAGGAGGCCCCCTCTCCGTGAGCACATGCAACCCGGAAGCAGGTTCCCGAGGGCGAGGAAGGTCAGACCGGGTGGGACAGAGGCGCCACCGCTGCGAAAGGTCCCCTGCACACCCAAGCGGCTGCCTCGCCTCTGGTCCCTCTCCTGGCCTTCCTTACTCCGGCGTTACCCATGGAGGCCTGGACTCCGACGGAATCTGACTACTTGTTCCAGTAGTTCCGAACTGGTTCGAGAACATTCTAGGGAGAAGGCACGTCCGTCTCTGAACTTGGCCTGGAGTTGAGGGCAGGAGGGGCGGCGAGGGTGGGAGAGTGGCAAAGAATGTGCGCCAGCAACGAACTAGGTGCTCGCCTTGGAGGTGACCGGGCGAACCTGGCGGCCTTTCTTCCGATCCTGAGAATGCACGGGCACTGGAGCGGGACCACGCCGTGCACCGTGCCAGCTGGGGTTCCAACGCCCGCCCCCAGTCCCGCCCGCGGCTCCCTGGCCGGCCTTCCTCGCCTGGCGCGCCCCCGCAATCTGCGGACGTGCCTCGAGGTCAGGTAGAAGCCCCTCCGGGTGCAGGCCGACTTTTGGGGTCCCTTTTCCCTGGGTAGAAAAGCTCAAGTCTCCCTCCACCCCCTATTGCAGCCTGGGGGCAGGCGGGGCTGGAGGGCGGCGCCCAGAGGGTGTCCCTGCGCGCCCCCTGCCGACCGCACGCGGTGGGGGCAGCGCCACCTCCGCGGGGCAGGCCTAGTCCCCGCTGCAGAGAGGAGGAAAGCCCGCGTGTGTCACCGAAGACCATCCGGTTTTGGCATGAAATCTCCCGGAGTGAACAAAAAGCTAACCCGGTGGGAGCGAAGCTGGTCAGTGTCCCTCTGAGTGACGTTTGGCCTGTCCCGGCGTCTCCCCCGGCAAAGCGAGGCCCCTCTGGGCCCACACACGCCCACCCCTCTCGCGCCCTACAAACCAGGCCTCCCCCTGAGTCTACTGCTCAGACCGAACTTTGTTATTCTCGGCGTCTGAACCACGAAAAACCTCAATAATTGCGAAAGCCAAAACTGGGTCTTACAGGCCGCCCGGGCTTCCTGCATCCGCCGCGCGCAGGGACGGAGGATCCGGCTCCCTAGAAAGGCCTGGAGCGACCGTGCACAGGGACAGGAGCTGATCTCCTGGCCTGGCAGGCCGCCTTCCGGGTGCGGCTCCGAATCCCCCGGCCTCTCGCTCCCACAGCCGAGGCAGCACCCGAGGGCCGCCCCCACCCCGGAATTCTCCATCGGGTCCCCTAAACCACTCCTCCGCGCCCCAGGCCTTTTCCCGAGACACAGCCCCTTCCTAGGGAAGAACTCCGGGGCTAAAAACGCTCAGGCTCACCCGCCTCTTGCGGCGTCCTGAGCCCCCGAACGGCCCCGAGCCCACCGGGCCTCTGCTAGGCCCCTCGGAAAATGCCTGCGCCTCCGCGGTGCGCGCTCCCGGCGCCGGGCCCTGGGCTCGGCTGCCCGAGGCCTGGGTTCCACCGCTCACGCGTCCTCGCGGGCATTTCAACACTCTGAACACACAGACTCATTTATTTATGTTTTTTTTTAATGTCGTAAATGGGCAGCTAAATGAATTGCAATTTGTAATTTTTATGGTTAATTTGAAATCTCGCTCTTGTGGGCTAATCCTGTTACTTGGTAGCAAAACAAGGAGAAACTCGTGTAGCGGCCGCAGTAACCCTAATAGGCATTTGATGTTGAATTACGGCCACTGGCCAGAACAAAAGGCGCAGCCGGACTCCCGGGCCGAGTGGCCCTGGCGGATCGCGCAGCCTTAGGGAGGCCGGAGCGAGCGAACCGACCGGAGTCCGCGTCTCCGCGCGCCCCAGCCGCGACTTCGAAATTAAGGAGCCCAGTGTGGCACCCGCTTGTGATCTGAAGGTTCCCAGTGCCCCAAATCCGCGCCCTGCAGTCTCCGAGACACCCCGTCCTCGCCTGGGGCGCACGCGGAGACCCTTCTTCCTTCCCATTTCCTCTCTCTTCCTCTCTCTCCGCCCTCTCTGCCTCTCGGTTCTTTATTCGCTCAGGTTCCCGTGGGAGCAAACTAGGGGGTGCGGCACTTGGGGGGCAACCTCCCTTTTTCTCCTTTCCTGGACCCCTTTCCCAGACCGCCTCTTCCCAAGGGGAAGCTTCCCAGACGTGTTTTTTTTTTTTATTCCGGAGCCCCCCAGACTGAAGCGAGGAGCGCAGGAACCAGGGCGACTCTGTCCCGGGGCGACCCCGAGGGCCCCAGTTCCTTCTGCCATCGGCGCGGGCCGCAGGGGACCCCGCGAGCACAACGCGTGTGGATGGGGGCGCTGGAGCGCGCGGCTGGGCTTGTTCCCGCGTTGTCGCCCGCGCCGTGTTCCTTGTCCCTGGCGCCTGCTCGGTGCCATCCCAGTGAGTTTGATTGAAACGCGGCTGCGAGAAGGTGTCGAGCAGGAAACGCGGCGCGGGAGGCGGGAGGGGCGAGGAAGGGGACTCGGCGGGAAGGGGACCGGGAGAGGGAAGAGGAGCCAGATTGAGAAGAGGACCTGCAGAGAGGCTGGGGAGGGCGGCGGCGGACCACCGCCTCGTGGCGCTGCTCGGGGACTGCTATTTTGAAATCGAGCGGCCGTCCCCTCCGGGGCGCAGGATGCAAGGGTCAAGTGTCACTTCCTCTGGCAGTCAATCTGCAATATTCCTTGTAATGTTTCTAAATGGACGAATTCATTACGCGCGGACACGTGAATGGGGAGAGGCCGCCAGCGCGCTGGGGCAACAGCGTCCGCTCGGGTTCCCTCCGCAGGGCCGAGCGAGCGCGGCGCGTGCAACCCAAGGAGGAACCTAATCGCTGCCGTGTAGTCCTCGCGCGCTTAGGGAAGGGGGGAACGTGCAGGTGCCCCGGAGTCCTAATCGTCTCTCTCCGGCCCCTTGACCAGTTCCCCTGCGCTCCCGCGGTCTGGTTCGGAGAGCAGCACGCGTCTCGGGAACACAGGACACACCCACGCCCGGGATCCACGTGCTGGCAGCAAAGGCAGCTCCGTGCAGCCCAATCTCACAGCGGCGTTCCAGACAGCGTGGGGGAGGGGCGGCTGGCGTTGCTTTTTAAAATACTGGGGTCGTGTTTGAAAGCTAACAGATAAGATCGCTGCCTCCCCTCCCCACTGTTTTTAAAAGGAAGCATTAAGTAAAAATAACAGGGAAATACCCCCTGTCCCTTCTCGCTGGGCCCCCGCGATTCTGTCTCCACCCTGGCCAGGACAGGAGAGGGACGGGAGTGGGGTGCAGCAGGACTTGCTGTCTCAAGCAAAGCAGCCCAAGGCGGGGTGGCGGGGGGGGGGGGGGAGGAGGCTCAAAATGACCCAGGAAGCTGGTGCCCAGAGAGGGAGGCTGCCTCAGCCCCGTGGCAGGCAGGGTCTCCCCAAGGTGGCCCTGGAGCCCAGCGAGAGGACGCTTCTCCCGGTGCACTTCTAACTGGCTGTTGGCTGTAGGTTACCCGGTGGAACTAACTCCCAGGCGACCTCGGACACCCTGGAGCTGGCCCAGAGGAAGTGACCTGGTCCCAGAAGCCCCTCCACCACTGCCCATCTCGGGACTGGAAAGCCCTGACTCCCGCCTGCCTTTCCCTTCCTTTCCAGACTTCCCACCTCGGGGAGGAGGAGGCCAGGGGACCCCCTGCAACCTGTGAGGCTCTGGCTACAGGTGACCTCCTCCCGCACCTGTGGGTGCCGTCAGGGGCAGGCCCCAGGCACACCCTTCGAGTCTGAAGAGTGAAGCAAGCAGTTCAAGTTCCTCCAGGAGGGAGAGCGGGCATTCACTCTGGGGAGTTCAGGCCAGGTTCAGGGGGCGAGAGGGCCCTCGGCGGGGGCTTCACACGACAGAGTTCTTGAGCCGTGCTGGGGGCTGTCGGAGACCCCCACGCGGGTAGGGGGCATCTTGCCTCCCTCCACACATTGCAGCATCACCGGAGAGGCAGTGAACAGTACGGGCACAATGGGTGCTCGGTTGCTGGGGCCCTCGTTTCTCATCTCCCCAAGTTTTAGATGCATCTACTCCCCCAAAATGTGCATGTTTAAAAAGTCAGATGTGAGGACGGCTGACACAGTAATTCCTTATCAGGGACCACATCTCGGTTCGCGGTTGAAGGGTGCATTTCACCACCGTACTCGAGTCTTAGCATGAGCCCCCTGTCCTGCGCTGTTTGCGATTCGATTTACCTGGAAACGAACCAAAGGAGGCAGGGTGCCCCCCCCCCGTTCCATTCCCAGCGGGGTGCGGGCTGAGTCTGAGGCCATTCCCAAACCCGCTCCTATCCTCTGTCCCTCAGCTGCATTCCGTGGAAAAGGAGCGATTTGCTTAATTTAGGAAAGTGGCTGTAGAAATGGGGGAAGGCAAATAATGCTACAACGCAATAAAAATATTTGAAAACCTGAACCTTGAAATTCTGTGCAGAATCCTAAATTTTAAGTTGTATATTCAACCTTCAACTGTTACGTGAAAAAAGACAACTATTGGAGGGGACTTTGGTGCCAATATTTTTCAGAAAGCAAGCTCTTTTGCCATCCCCCCCACCGCCCCCGCCAAACACATCCTTTCATTTAAACCTGTCCATAATTGAGCAACTGGATTATAGATAATAATAAGAATCGTGTTCCGAGGGGCCTGCCCCCTCTCAGCCTCTGTCCCCAAACGGGCTGAGGTCACGCCCTTGCTTTTCAGGTCCACAAGTCGAAATTTCTTCTAGGAGTGGAGTTTCCCAGCACCGTGTCTGGGTGGGAAGCTGAGCTGATCCCCGGAAAGGTTCTAATAACAGCCCCCACATTACAGCAGAAAGATTCATTTCTGTTCGTTCACATATTTGAGCCAGAAAATTAAAAACAAATATTTGACCTCCCAGTTTGGAGTGCGGGCTGGCACTGGGCTGGGAAACTTCCACCATGCATACTCAATGAGTGAGACGGCTTCTCCGCGGGCCAGACCACACTGCCTCCGTGGGGTTCAAACACAAGTCTGTACCGTGGGAAGGGTAAATCGAACCCGGGGAGGCCCGGGGAGGAGCTGGTGTGCGTGAACTTGGCCGAAAGACAACTTTTGGACTTTCCTCCGTGTAGGGGTTTTAAGACCTAGGGTAAAGCTCTATCTAGAGAAGACAAATATGAAATAAATGCGTCCACTTAGGATATCAACAGTTTTGCTTTGCTTTCTTCCAAAGCCACTGCCACAGCGGGCTACAGGGACTGAGCCGGCCCTTCCTGGTCTCTTATCACCGATGTGGGGGGCTTGCAAAGCCTCCCATTTCCCCTTTCCATCTGGGGTCCTCTTCTGATAGCGGGGTTTGTGGCTGTCGTGGGTTTTCCTCATTTCCCCGAACCAGGCTGGCGGTGGGACGCCCGCGTGCGGCTGCCTGCGCCTCTCCGGTGCTTCGCCCATCCTCGGAGCTTGCAAAGGACGGCGGTTGGTCATGTGGGGCCACCCGCAGTGTCATCCCCGCACACCTAACGTGACTGCCTTTCCCGTTCCAGGACGCACGGGGCTGGGCTTCCTTACCATCTGGCTTCGCGGGCCTCCTCGGCTCTGGGGCCGAATTCTTCCCGTGTCTGCTACGCTCGCCAGCGCACGTTCCCATCCCCAAACCCGTCTCCCAACAAAAACGAAAGCATTAAAAGGCCCAGGGCCTGACCCAGGGTGAGGGCCTTTGCAGACCAGGGCCGCTGCGCCGCCTGGGGCCCCCAGCCCGCTCAGTACCCAGTGCGCCCGGAGCGCCTGGAAGCACCTCGCGCTTCCCCGAGAGCCGTGGCGCAGCCGGCGGCCGGGCCCAGCGTCCAGGCTCGGGCCGGATCATTGGAGCGGGGCGCGCGCGGCCCGGCCCAGACCTCCAGGTGCCAATACAGGGCCTCTGCGGTGCTGCTGATTATTTGTGGTGTCTGCGGGTTAGAGACCGGGGCACGGGCTGCAGACTGAAGGGCTCCACGGAAGAGGCCAGGCCTCTGGGTGTCTCCTGCATCCCATTTGTAAGGAAAACCCCTTCCTCCCGCTGCCCCGTGCTCAGAATGCACGTGCAGGAGAGAGTTTCGCCCTTCCCGTCTCCGTTCCGTGAGTTTCCGTAGATACTCATTCCTCTCGGAGGACGGCTCACCTCCACATTTAACTTCTAACTAAGGGAACGGTGCTATTAATAGCATTGTCTCCAGTCTGATAAATCCGTCTGCCCGCGAGAGCACGCCTGGGGAGACCCGCGGAGGGATACACACCCCAGGCCCAAACCAACGCACGTTTTGATGTTTTCTCCACGTTTGGTCAACTCACGGCCGCTCTGGGACTCCCCTTCCCCCGGCAGGCTCCCCGCGGGGACTTCGGTCCCTGTGCCCCCGTCTGGGGACATATTAAACTCAGAGTTCCAGCAAAATGAGCCAGAGGAGGAAGGCGGGGTGCAGGTGGGGAGGAACCAGGTGTGCTGGGTCACACACATCCTCCCCAGTCTCAGGCCCTGGGGGGACCCCTGGGAAAATGAAACCCCACGAATGGATATGGTCGCAAGTCCAGGAGAACCCCTAAAGATGGAGAGTGCAGAGGCAGGGAGGTCAGACCCCACCCCCCAGGCCTCTAGGACTTTAGAAGTGAACTGTACCCAGTACCCAGAACAGAGTTGAAACCAAAGGGAGTTGAGACCCCCCCACCGCCCCCCGCGGGGAGAAAATGCCGGGTTCCGGGGCCCTGCAGCCTTAGTTATTGATCATTTTGAGAAGCAGCTCTGGCGCGTGGGTTCAAACACCACGCCGATAACCCACTGGCACCAGCGAGACCTACGTTAATTATGGAAGAGAAGGAGAGAATTTACAAATAAACAAAACCCTGCCCCTCCTTGAACCTCAGTAAGCAAGACGGAATCAGAGCTGTCCTGAGCTGGCCTACCCCTTCGCGGAGAAGGCGATAGGGAGGCGCCTGCAGCCGGGATGCGAGGAGCTGGCTGGCAGCGGCCGGTCAGGGCAAACTTCCCTTCCAGTTCCTGCGACAGGAGGCCGCGTGTCCCCCGGGGACTGAGAGGGCCCCTCTCGGGCAGACAGACAGACAGACATCACCTCGACCTTCCCAGAGTTCTCACCCTGCCCCATTCTTCCGGGGACACCCGCCTCTGCCTACTGAAATGGGGGGTTCCAAAGCCGTGCCGACCACCTTCTGCAGAGCCTGGAATGGGAGCCAAACCCCCACACCCTCTGCCAGCCGCTCCCACCGGGGGCACTGGGACCCAGCATAACTTTCTCTCCTTCACCCCGAGTTTCTGCAAACGCTTCGCTCTCGGCCCAACCACAAAAGCCTTTGGAACTGCCCCGGTGCCCTCTGGCTTTCTGCGGGCAGTTCGTCCTGGAGCGGACTTTCAGAAAGGCCGTGGACAGCCCGATTCGACCATTTCGCAGTGGTGGCCACCCAGGGAACTGCAGGCCTCTGCCCCCCAAAGTTCATTGCCAAATGACGATACACAGTGATGAAGTCTTCCTGGCCTCACCCCCAAAAACCAGGCTCAGACACACGCCAGCCTGATGAACACATCTCCACCACATTTGCGTGTGGCAAAATGCAACATTTTTTTTCTGTAGTATATAAACCACCGGTGTCTGCCATCAAACTTTTCTCTCTTGTCGAATGATCTATGCCTCCTTCCCCTTGTTCTAAAGTGTTTAAAACGCCAGCTTCGAATATTTAAAAACCCGTGGACTTGCAGCCGGCTCCCCGCTGCCTGGGGGTGGGGGGGAAGGGGTCTCCCGCCCCCTCCGCAGCGCTGTGGGGTGTGCTTCCAGCAAAGCGACGCCAGGGGGCAAGAGGCGTTAACAAAGAGCGTGCGCAGCTCTGTGGGCGTCTGCCCGTGCGTGTCCCAGGGTACAAGGCGAAATGTCATTCTGCGAGGTTATCCGTTTCCAGTTCCACACACGGCCTGCTCGATCCCCCTTTAACTCTCGGGCTTCGAACAAACAGCCTCTTTAAATAAAACCAGGGGAGGGAAACACACACCTTTGTACAATTAAAAACCGCGGAAGGCTGCCAAAAGGTATTGAACCTTGCGGGTAATCCTACTTACCTTGCTGATACTCTGGCCTAATCCTATTTTCTCCTCGCATTAGAATGATTCTGCAAGGTCCTGTTTTGTTCTTCCGGAGGACGCTCCCGTGGCCAATGGGCTGAGGGGCGCAGAGGCCCGCGTCTAAGGTGGGGAGCGGCCCTGGGGCCGGCGCGCCGGGGGTCCCAGCCCACAGCCTGCTCGGCGAGACAGAAAGCAAACGAAACCACTCAAGGGAAACTTCGCTGGAGACAAAACACATTCAATTTCCTGACTCCTCCGCTTTCTTTCCCGGAATTATTTGCTTTTGCAGAGACACATGAAACGCATTAAACACGAAAAATGGGACCCCTTTGGCTCCCTGGCTCAGAAAATCGTGTTTTTGTTTTAAGGGTAGGGTAATAACAATAATACAAAGGGAGGACAACAATAACAGTGTAGCTCTGGAAAATAAACTCATTTTTGTCACCGAAAGCCCTCCTGGCAAATTCTTATCTCGCAGAGCGGTGGGGACAATGGGCGTTTGTGCTAATGGCTGATACTGATCGGCTGATAATGGTCCCGGAGACCCCGCTGGGAGCATCTTTTCACACCTTCACCTTGCAAACCGCAGCCCCCCGAGGTCCTGACTTTGTCCGCCTGGCTCCCGCGTCCAGGTCTGCCCCGGAAAGGGCCTTGGTCTGCATGGGTGTGCAGGGGGCTGAGGGGCACCCCGGTGAAGCAGTCCAATATCATCTCGCTGTTTTAGGGTTTTGTTTCTCCAGCCCACCCCCCCCTCCCCACCCCACCCCACCCCCCTCCCACTATCATTTCTCTTTGAAATGTCATGAACTTGGCGCTTTCAAACCCAACCGCCGGGCTCAGGCCCCAGACAATGGGATTGTCAGAGGGCCAGCGCGGAGCTTTTTCTGCGTGCTCACCCGGCGTTAAGCCTTTATCCCACAAAACGCCTCTGTCTGACCCGGTCAGACAAAAGCCAACTTCCATCTTCCGCCCCCGAGGGGCTCCGGGCAAAGCCGGGGATACAGGGCTGGGTTGCCCCATGGGGCGGGGGCTGGGGGGAGGTGTGGGGGTCCCAGCCCCCCAGCACCCTCCCACCCCACCCCGCTGGCCTCACCCTGACATTCCCACCGCCCTGTCTCCCAGGACGCTCTGGTTCCTGCACCCTCCCCAGGCCCCGGGCTGCTGCCTCATCAGCTCCAGGGTCTTCAGCGGCCCGAAGGACCCCTTTAGGTAAATGGAAATGGCTGTGGCCCTGCTCTGGGCGACCCCTGCCCCCACGGGACTGCAGACCCTCCCTCCACATCTCCCAGGGCTCGGCCCCTGCGGTTCGGTGAGTGTGTGCAAGTGTGTGTGTGAGTGTGAGTGTGCGAGTGTTGGTGTGTGCAGGGGGTGGCACGGTGACTCCCACAGGCACAGGGAAGCCTGCCTGGCCCCTGGGGACTGCCCCAGGGGGCAGTGAGTGCCAGGGCCTTGCTCTCCAGCAGCCCCAGCCCTGTGCCTTCCCCAGTGGTGGGGGGGGTGAGGATAGGGTGGGCGCTGCTTCCCTCCCCACCCGGCCCCAGCCCTGCCCTGGCCGCCCACTCCACCCACCCGACTGGAGGGACAGGAGATCCTGTGGGTTGCTCCTGGTTCATGGTCAAGGGCTCCGAGTGGGTCAAGCTGGACCAGGCCGGGAGTGGGGTGGGGCGAGGGGAGCCCGGGGACCCTGCAGCCTGCACTGTCCCTGCCAGGGCCATGCCTTTGGTCCCCGCTGGTGAGCAGGGAGGGCAGGCAGCAGGCAGGCCTCAGGGGCAGAGTCCTGGGCAGTGAGGACGCAGGGAATGGCTGGTCAGCCGTCCTCCACCTTGGAGCTGAGTTTCTGCGATGGGGGAGAGGGAGGAAGGGGTGTGGGCTGAGAACGCAGCCCCCCACCCTCTGCTGTCACAGCAGCGGCAGGGCGGGAGGGAGAGGGGGCACCCAGGTGTCCTGGACATGAGGGGCAGTGCTGGGGCCTGGTTCCATCCCAGGAGCCCCCCAGGTGCCCCCAGGGGGGGCAGGTCCCCAGACCTGGAGCTGGTGGTTGGTGGCAGGATGGGCCACAGCACACGATTGGGGGGGGGTGCTGTGAAGTATCAGGAAGGTTGGGAAGGAGGGACAGACAGACTGTCATAACTGCCCTGTGACCTTGAGTGTGACCTTGCACACGTCCTCTCAGCATTCCAGGCCTCCTTCGGGAACAAGCATTCTGTGGGAAGGCCCACCCGTACCCTCAGGGAGGGCACAGGCCAGGTCAGCTCTGGTGACCTGGGGTGCTTGCATGGGGGGGGGAAGGGCAACATAGAAAATGACCTTAAATGGGAAGGGGGGCAACTTAAGAAATGACCAAGTGAAGCCATTGAAACAAGAATTATTTGTGCCCCAGCTGGCATGGCTCAGTGGACTGAGTGCCGACCTGTGAACCAAAGGTTCTCCAGTTTGATTCCCAGTCAGGGCACATGCCTGGGTTTCGGGCTGGGTCCCCAGTAGGGGGCGCATGAGAGGGAACCACACTGGATGTCTCTCTCCTGCGTTCACCCTCCCTTTCCCCTCTCTACAAGTAAATAAATACAATCTAAAAAGAATTTCTTAAAAAGATCACAGAGATTGATTCGCTCACAGTTCTGGGGATGGAGGCCTGAAAGCAGCAGTGGGCGGAAACTCCCTGGCCCCTTCCCGGGCCTCGGACCCTCGCCAGCCCGCGGCGGCCCTAGGCTTGCGGCTGTGGCATTTCAGCCCCGCGCCCGCCCCCGCCACACCTCCCATGGCCGTCTCCTCCCAGAGTCTCCTCACAGCATCTCCCCTCAGCCCTCTCGGGCCCGGAGGCGGAACCTGGAGGAAATCCATCTGGCTGGAGGCTTGCGGGACTGGTGCCCAGAGAGGTCTCCAAGGCGGGGAGAGAGCTGTGTGGCGATGGAGGGGTTGTCCAGGTGTGGGGGCAGGGCAGGAGCCCCGTGAAAGCGTGCTCTCGGCAAGGAGCGTCACCGTCCCGGTGACGTGGAGGGGTCACGTGGACCAGGCCACGGCCCTCAGTGCCCCTGCAGGCCAAGAGCAGGGAAATAACCCCTCACTGCCCTCCCGCCTCTGACCCCTGTTGGCCCCCCCCACGGCTCAGCCGGTTGGTGTGTCCAAAGAATTCCTCCCGGTGGGTGGGAACAGGTGGGCAGGGCCGGGTGGGGCGGGGCGAGAGGGACTGACTCAGCCCAGAGGCTGGGGGACCATCACTGACCCGGCCTTGGCCCTCACCACACAAACGGCGTAAGTCCTGGAGGCCACCCACTAGCCTGAGAGAGACCGTCTATGCAGACAGGCCATCGGTGGCTTGCTCAGAGAAGACAACCCAGTAGCCTGAGCCCATCCACCCAGGTCTGTCCGAACTGGTCTTTGCCATTTGCATCGGCTCTGATGACCTCTATGACCCTGCTGCCAGGGACAGGCAGGTGCGCCCAGAGGCAGGCAAGGGTCCTGCCCGCACAGCACCTTCTGCTAGTCCCGGTAAAGCTCAGGGGTGCCCCCTCCCTCCGTCTTTATCGGTCAGCAAAGTAAAGGTGACAAGGACAGGGCCCCGGTCACCACGTCAGCCCCTGAAGTGACACACCCTCCGAGCTGGGCCGGGGAGATCCGGGCTCCGCAGTCACCTCTGGGCGTTTTAGTCTTTCCTACAATAACGCTTCCTCTGCAGACGGCCAGTGCGGGGACACAGGCACAGAGACAGAGGTGCCCGGAGGGTGGACAGAGAGACGCTGCTAAACCGATTGCCAGTCTGAGCTGGTCTCTGGGTCACGTGCACCAGGGACAGAGCCCGGGGGGTGGGCAGAGGGGGTGGCCTAATCAGTGCAGGGACTCACGACATTCAAGCGCAAACAGACTCACCGCTATTTCGTAAGACCCGGGAGGGGGAGCACCCTCCCCAGTCGGCGTGTTGGAGTGGGAAAACCATTCACTGGAGAAACTCACAGCGCTGCGTGTCTTGGAAAACATGGCAGAATGAAAGGCACAGAGCATATATTTTCCAGTCTCGCTAAAATGTGTGTGGGACGCCCCCTGTGTGCGAGGGTGGCGTGCTGACCTGCTGCGGACTGTGCTGAGAGCCCACGGTCCTCATCCGCCCGCCCGGGGTCCTGCCTCCTGGGAGGGGCCCACGGCTGCTGGAGCCCTGAACACATCACAGGGCGAGGTGAGGCTCCGTTTGCCCGGCCGGGGACGCAGGGTTAGCAACGCTTTGTGCCTCGTGGACAGGGTCCTAACGGGGCAGCCAGGGAGTCCCCGGAAGCCAGCACGCCAGCCAGCCGCCCGGAGTCAGACCCCGGGACCTGAGCCGAAGGGGGCGCCTCGGCTCATCTGCAGGTCGTTCGGAAACCCAAACGCCTCTCTGGGTCCCCGTTTTTCTGTTAGACAGACCTGGTGGCGAAAGGCGGTCGTGAAGGGGCTGGGATGGTTGTAGGTGGGACCCGAACGTCTGTTAGCGTGGTGACGTGGAGGAAGCCTCGGGGTGCCGTCTCAAAGTCCTTCCCTGGCACTGGCTCCAGGGCGCCAGCCGGGACCCGCTTCTGAGGGAGGTCGCCTTGCCCATGAGTCCTGGGGCGTCCAGGTGAGGAGGGTGGTGGACCCGGGGTGGGGTGGGGGTCCTCCTCAGGGAAGGAGGGGGGGATGCCAAGAGTTCTCCCAGCACAGGAGAAGCTTCGCCAGAAGGCTCGAGAGTCACGGGTCCCTCGGAGGGCTCTTGAGACAGGAAACCGGGCCCGAGGAAGTGTTGGCAGGTTGGGGGGTCTCTGTTGTGAGCATGGGAGAGACGTGTAAAAGTGCAGCAACTCTCAAAACAGAAACGAACGTTAAAAGTAAAGAAAGAAAAGAACCATCGATCACTACTGAAAATACAGAATATAAAGCAATCATGTTTTATTAGAAAGTACCAAAAATAAAACAATCCCAAACCCGTTCTGTGTGCATTCCAGAACTGGGCTAGACTTTTCTTAAAAAAAAAAAAAAGTTTTATTTATTTATTTTCAGAGAGAGGGAGAAAGAGAGGCAGAGAAACATGAATCTGTGGCTGCCTCTGGAGCGCCCCCTACTGGGGACCTTGCTTGCAGCCCAGGCATGTGCTCTGACTGGGAATTGAACCAGCGACCCTTTGGCCGGCACTCAATTCAATGAGACACACCAGCCAGGGCAAGAACTGGGCTGGACTTAGAAAGCTGACACAAATCAGGATGTCACCCTGAAGGAGTCCCTGGGGGTCACTTTGGGGACAGAAGTCCGGGCAGTCTTTGAGGGCGGCTGCCTGATTTTTCAGTTCCTGGGGACGGACCCACCGGGCGATGGAGGCTGGTGCTCAGGAGCCCGTGAGGTCCTGCTTCTGCCACCAAGTCGCTGTGACCTTAGACGAGTCACGTAACTGCGCTGCTCAGTCCCCACTCCTGTAGAGGATCAGGTAGTGCCGACCTCCCGCGGTGGCTGGGAGGTAGAAGGGTTAACACTGGCAAAGTGCTGGGACACGGGAACCCCATGTCCCTACACATTAGGGACACAGACGAGCGACTGAGCAGCGATGACACCCGGCTGCAGGGTGCGTGTCTGGGGCTGTGCACCTGCCTTCCACCCAGCAGTCCGGACACTGGTGGCCCCCGGGAGTGACGGCCGGGCCCCAGAGGTCAGGCGGGGTCTCCACGCCCCCACTTGTGTGGCCCTTGTCACTGCTCGAAGTGGAGGAGGGAGGGAGAGTGGAGTTATGGGCAAGCAGTCACCTCCCTGAGGATGTGCCCCGGGGGTCACGGGGGTCTGCTCGTCCCACCGGCCACCCGGCCACAGTCTCTCTCTGGCCAAGGGTCCCACTGTCAGTTGCCGGGGGCTCTGTCACTCAGAGGAAGACGGGGAGATGGACGCTGGGGGACAATTAGACTCGGCCACAGAGTGTAAAGCACAGCATGTCACCCTCTCGAAGGTGAGGTCAGCCTCTCGGGGGGAGCGGAGCAGAAGGCCGTGGGGAGCTCTGCCCGGCCCCTCCCAGGGTCTCCGCATCTCTGAGACGACGCATCCCTTGCTTAGAATCCCTGCCATCAGCACAGCCGCCTCACCAGCCACTCGTGGTCACAGCCCCGGTGCTGGGGACAGTCTCCGGTCCTTTGCTGGCCGCTCACTCGCCCCAGGGAGGCTCCCAGAGAGGCCCCTTTTCTAGATGGTTCTCACAGCAGGAGCAATCTGTCTGTTCTGGTCCCACAGCCTGACCTCCTGGAGCCAGGATCTGAGCCCGGGCCACCTCGAGTCGGCCTGAAGAACGAGCACAAACACCATTTCCCGAGTGACGGGCAGAGGGCCTGGCCCGCCGGACGTGAGCGGCGACTGTTAGGGGTCGGCCACGCTCCGCTCCAAACCCGGAACCTCCAGGGACACCCCCGGCCCTGATTACGGGAGGCACGAAGTCACGTGACTTTCCACGCCATCTGTGACTCGAAACGGCAAGTCACTCGGGGAAGGTGGAACAACGTGGGAGGCTTTGCCGTGTGAGCTGCAAAAAAGCGAAGTCTCCTGACTCTGTGGCTCAGAGATGCCACCAGGTGCCCGCTGGCGGCATTTCTGTCGGACGCCCAGCTGGCGTGAAGGCCGGTTTGCCGTCCACCCTGGAGTGGGCGCCGCGTTCCCGCGCCCTGGGCCCCGGCGGCGGAGGCCAAAGCAGGTCTCGCTGTCCCCACGGCTGTGGGAGGAGTCGGCGCCATTCTGGGGCCCCGGGTAACCTAACGTCGGGTCAGTTCGGAGCTGGACCTCCGGTCCCCAGTCCCACCCCCACCCCGCCGCCCACCAGCCAAGGACCTCCCGCTCATGGCTGGACATGACCACTCCGGAGGTCCTTCGACATGTGGTTCAGGCACGGTGCTCACACCAGAGCAGACAATTCTGTGAAGAACCGAATTTCAGAGAGGTGATAAAAATCCAGGTTGGCCCGGTCAGAGCGTCGTCCCGCTACGCCAAGGTTTCAGGTTCGATCCCCGGTCAGGGCCCACGCGAGAAGCAACCAATGGGGCATCTGTGAGTGGAACAGCAAATCGATGTCTCTCTCTCCCTCTTTCTCAAATCAATAAAGCGCGTCCTTGGGCGAGGCTTTAACAGAGGAAGAAGAGGAGGAGATGCGGGCACAGACACACAAGAGGGACGACCACTCGAGGACTCGGGAGAAGACAGCACCCTCCCCGTCCCCATGCATCTGTCCTCATTCCTGCCACCACGTTCAGCAAAGACCCTCTGTCCGGCTCCGAGGGAGAGTCAGTCCTTGTCGTCCTCTGTGCTGTCAGGGACAGAGGAGAGACCAGATCAGCCCTCTCCGGCCACCACACGCCCCAGAGGCCACCACTGAAGGCACACCCCCGTGGGTCCCCCCCAAGCCCCGACCTGCACTTGTACCCTCACTGCCTCCCTCAGCCTGAGTCGCCAGCACCCAGGAAGGGCCGGTGGGACAAAGTCGGGGAGGGCGGGTGGCCCTGGGGGACGCGTCCTCTGGTTCTGTTCGCACCCACAGACCAGAGTGGACGCCCTGCCGGGGAGCAGGGGGCGGGACACCAGGCTGTCCTGGAGGCGTACAGCGGGAAGGCGGTCACAAGTTGAGCCCTGAGGCTGTGTCAGCTCCCCAAGCGCCTAACTTTATATGGTGGTGGCAAAGGGGGTTCCAGAGTTGGGACCCCGAAATACAGGCAGGCGAGCAGGGGTCCGTGTGCGGCCGCAGCCCCAAATGCCAGGTGCAGGCTGGGGACTCACCTGAGCCCTCTGGGCCCTGTAGGCTGCGGGCCCTGACCGATGGGGACTGGGGTCCCCCTGCACCATCCTTCCTGGGCGCCCAGTAGAGGGAGCGGGGCCCTGCACGGCCGAGCCTGGTGAGAACACAGGTGCAGAACACCTGCGGGGAGGCAGGGGACCTGGCCAGAGGAGGGACGCTCTTACCAAAGGAACGGGCCCCAGAGGTGGACACTCCAGTGTGGAAGGTGCCACCTGGGAGGGAAGGATCCCCCACCTCCCTGCACTCGGACCCTGGGAGACGGCCCCACGCCAGTGTCCAGGTCTGGATCATGTGGGGTGGGCACGGACTGCAAAGCGCAGAGAGCCCCGCGGACGGCCAGGAGCGGCCACGTCGTGACCGTGGTGGGGAGTGGATGCGTGTGCCCGTGTCACTAAGGAGTGCGCTCAGCCTCTGTTCAGATCACGGCGTCACGACCTTCCTCACTGACAGAGGTTGGGGGTCCACACCAGGGATCCAGGAGCTAGGTGAGAGGGCGGACTCCTTCAAACGCAGGGGCTTCATTTGAAAAGATCAAGGAAGAAACCTGGCTGGTGTGGCTCAGTGGATTGAGCACCAGTCTATCAACCAAAGGGTCATTGGTTCGATTCCCAGTCAGGGCACATGTCTGGGTTGAGGGGCAAGGTCCCCAGTAGGGGGCGTGTGACAGGCAGCCACACATTGATGTTTCTCTCCCTCTCTTTCTCCCTCCCTTCCCCTTCTCTATAAATAAATAAATTTTTTTAATAAAAAAGATAAGATCAAGAAAGAAACGCAGGCAGCCCCGATGAGGAGGCTTTGGGCACAGCTCCTGGATAAAGGCCCTGGGGGCTCAAAGGTTCGAGCTGGTTTGGGGATGGGCTAGAGCGTGTGTGTGTGTCTGTGTGCGTGCACATGTGTGTGCTTTCATGGCTGTGTACGTGTGTGTGCATGTGGGTGTATCAGTGTGTGGGGCGGGGAGTGAGTCCTTAGCCCTGGGAACAGCCCCCTCTAATCCCCGCCTCCTGGCCAACCCCAAGCCCCACGCTGGGGGCCGTGTGGGTGCGGGAGGGTCCTCGCAGCCCTGCCCTGACAGCTGGCTCAGCCCCGCTGATCTCCGGCCCAAAGCGAAGCCTTGGCCCTGTGTGAAGCACGGGCGGTCCACTGACTCGGCCGCCCTTTCAGACTCCGCCCCGCTGTGTCCCATCGGCCTGGTCTAGGTGCTCAGGTGAGCCCAGGGCTCCGGCATCCAGACTCCTCTCCATGGGGGACCCAGGGCTGCACGCCGGGCTCCCTGCCGCCCTGTGAGCGCTGCAGGGCCGTCCCCACCCTGGAGGCCCAGTGAGAACGCCCGACCTGGGCGGTCCCGGAGCGCGGAGCCCACCCCCACCCCCGCCTGGCCGGAACAGGGCGGCAGGCTGAGGAAATTGCTCAGATAACATCTCCCCTTGAATCCAAGCCTGGCACCGGTCACCTGCCCACCTGCGTGGCCCTGTTCCGGAGGCCTTGGGGGAGGTGACAGGCCTCCCCTACGTCCTTCCTCTTTTTGAAATTAGCAGGAAGAGAAAATTCCTCCAAGCCCTGGGGGAGACACAGCAGAAACAGTTACAGTTTCTTCAAGTTTGTTTCTGTTCCCGCTGTAACGAATTCCTCGCTTGAAACACTGCGATGCTCTTCAGTCTCCAGTTCTGCAGCTCAGAAGTCAGACACAATCTCATTGGACCAAAGTCAAGTGTGCGCCAGGCTGAGCCCTCGGGAGGCTTCAGGGGAGCAGATCAGCCCCGGGCCTCTTCCAGCTTCCAGGGGCACCCTCGCTCCTTGGGTGCTGGCCCTTCCTCCGACCTTGACCCTAGTCCTTGGTCACAGCCCCTCTGACTGTAGCCGGGAAAGACTGTACAGGGCACGCTCCCATTCAGGGCCCTTGATGACATCTGCCAAGTCCCCTTTGTAACAGCCCCAGGGTCTGGGGGTCCAGCTGTGGACATCTTGGGGACACTGTCCTGCTGACCACCTCCACTGGCACAGACCCCAGAGACTCCCAGCCAGGTGCCCACGTGCCAGATTCGATCCTTGCTCCGCTCTGCCTCCCTGTGTCCCTGGGACAGACCTCGTCTGCAGGGGAGGACCGTGAAGGTGGGCCCCGGGCACTGGGGACCCTCGGCACCCTGGGACAGACCCGGTGTGGACGTATGACACAGGACGGCAGGTGTGAGTGGTGTGCCCCGGAGCCATCTGACCGAGGCGGGCGTCTGAGTCGAGCTGGGGCAGGCGAGCGGGGCGCCTGGTCCGCACTGGGCGTCCCCGAAGGCGGGAACACGCAGGAGCTCAGCAGCCATCTCCCTCTGAGAGCGGCCCGCCTCCAGGCGGGGATGGAGGACAGAGGCCAGGTGTGGTCGCAGGTGTGACTGTGCGTCCTTCGGGACAAGGGGGCGCCTTCCAGGCAGGAGCAGGGGTCATCAGCCATTCCCGACGCCCGTTCATTCACAAATGGAGGCGCATGCGGACCACCTGCGGGCCCTGTGCCGGGGGCGGGGCTCGGGCTGCCCTTTCCAGCCCAGTGGATGAAGTGATGAGCAATGTGACACTATCTACTGTCCGAAGAACTCCATCTTGCTCGTGTGTTTGGTAGTCGTCCATTCAATCATTCATTCATTCATTCATTCCTAGGACAGACAGTTCTTGAAAGCCCCCTCTGTCTGGGGCACTAGGAACAGCAGTGAGCAGAGAGAAAAGCCCGCCCGGGGCTTGATGACGTGGGTTGTTATAACCCGCGTCCTGCTGGTTCTTCTCACAGCAGCCTCAGGTACGAGTGTATGCCTGACTTGGAAATTAAAAAAAAAAAAGACACCAAATTAGCTGCCTAATTAGCTCCGGAGAATGCCCGCCCAGTCATGGGTGAAGTCGAGTCTCACTCTACATGTAAATGCTCGGCAGCCAATGAAAACATAACACATTCTTCGTCTTTCTCCCCCACCTGAAAGGTCTGTGTTTCCAAAAAGCGCCGACACGGTCTGCTTCGTAAAATTTTGATTTCAGTGTTTTTAGCCCGGGCTGGTTCTGTAGTGCGTCTGGGTCTTTATTCTCATAAAATGGTTTCAAAACCCCTGCACCGAGGATCTCGTGGTGAAAAGCCAGCGTCCTATTAATGCTCATGAACACGGAGAGAGCCTGACATCGAGGGAGGGGACAGGTGTGTGTGCGCCCGGGGCCTTGTCACTCTTCCTGGGGAGGCACCCAGCTCGGCCCTCCTCTGCTGGGGACACACAGTGGGTCCACTCCAGCGGGAGAGGACACGCTACCTCAAGGTCAGGAGCAGTGAGAACCCACCCTGAGGGTGGACATGGCGGAACGGCACACCACACACCCTTGCAGGCCAGCGTCCACTCTCCCCCGGTGCCATCCACCCTCCCCGGGCACCGTCCATCCTGATGCAGCGGCCTGAAGGGTGGGCCTTTGGCCCGGCCCTGTGTCTGCAGCGGTCCACCACCCACTGGCCTCCAGCATGTCCCCCGGGTCCCTGCCTCTGTTGCTCCAGGGTAACTTACCTGTAGGGGGACTCCGCCTCGGGGGACACGCGTGTTTTTCCGTGTCTGGTTAAAAGGGCCAGATCGCCTCCCCGAAACCACGAGGCCCGAGCCCCACACGTGGCGGAGCGCCCGGCGCTGCATGCTTGCCGGCCCTGCGTGGGGCTCTTTCCTCTTGTTTAAACTCTTACTAAGGCAAATCTCACACACACCGAAGTCCGGGGACTAGGCCAACAAGCCCAAACGTGCTCAGCACTGGTTTTCGGCATTGCCGACACTTCCCGGATGGTGTTCCCTCTGTCTGCCATTTTTGGGGTTGGAATGTGCTTAGAACAAATCTCAGATATTAAGGCATTTCCCCCACATATGTCCTCATGTTTTTGTAATAGAAAAATACCTTTTAGCAACTTAAGTACTGTCCCCAAAGTAATGTTAATTCCCACAAATGCAGTATGGCTCTGCTTACCAGGTGTCCGTCTGTTCGGTGAAAAATGGCACCTCCGCATTGTCTGTCTGTGATTACTGGGAGTGGGGTGGGGCTGGGCCGCTATACCTGCTGGCTTTGATCCAATTCCCTCTCGTGTGAAATCACCAATGCTTATCCTTCTCTCGGAGTCCCCCATCTATTTTCCTTTTGTTGATTTATAGGTACTCTTTATATAGGAAGGCTCATCAATATACTAAAGTGCACACTCAGGAGAGGAAAGGCCTCTGGGGGTCCTTCCTGCAGCCCCTGCTCAGGACTCTCCTCCCAGCCACAGGGAGCCCAATCTTCTAGGAATCATGTTGGATAAACACGCGGGACCTGTCTGTTAATGCTGTTGACAGGTGTCCGGGAGGCAGATGTCAGGAATTTCTGCACAGCGGCAGGCCCTCTCTGCGTGCAGCTCAGGGAGCAAGAATTATAACCACTCTTACAGCTTCCAGTCCCTCCCCTGCCCCACCCCCACCCTGCTGCTTTGGGGCTTGGAGGTTTATGGCAGGTGAGTGCCCACACAGGAAGATTTCTGCTTAGGAGTGACTCCCCAGCCTGCCCGGGATCCCTAGGTAATGGGCTGTTCCCATCTCTCTTTGCTCTTTTCTGTAGAACCCCCTCCCCCCAGGTTTGACCTTCTCGGTCCAGCCTCTTCTTCATGGCACAGCCCTGGCCCCTCGGCTGTGCACACTTACGAGGGGTCCAGCCTGAGGATGCGGCAGGAAGCAGTGTGGGAGGGAGGCCCAGGCAGAGGCGCAGCCAGACCAAGTCTGGCCGCCCCGAGGGGCTCTGGGCCAGAGTGGCCTGTTCAAGGTGCTGACAGGGTAGGCCCTTGTCCCAACACAAGCAGTCACTGGCCATGGCCACCTCAGGAAAGGTGTACAGTTGACATCAGCATGGATGAGGGGACAGGTGGAGGAGATGGCAGGTGGAGGAGGGGACAGGTGGAAGAGGGAGAGGACAGGTGGAGGAGGGGGCAGGTGGAGGAGGGGGCAGGTGGAGGAGGGAACAGGTGGAGGAGGGGGCAGGTGGAGGAGGGGGCAGGTGGAGGAGGGGGCAGGTGGAGGA